>CAUYLG010009181.1:0-28646 GCA_963573385.1 Cacajao melanocephalus
CAAATGCCCATCGATGATAGACTGGACAGGGAAAATGTGGCACATATACACCATGGAATACTATGCAGCCATAAGAAACGATGAGTTCATGTCCTTTGTAGGGACATGGATGAACCTGGAAACCATCATTCTCAGCAAACTGATGCAAGAACAGAAAATCAAACACCGCATGTTCTCACTCATAGGTGAGTGTTGAACAATGAGAACACATGGACACAGGGAGGGGAGCATCACGCACTGGGGTTTGTCAGGGGGAAATAGGGGAGGGACAGCAGGGGGTGGGGAGTTGGGGAGAGATAGCATGGGGAGAAATGCCAGATAAAGGTGATAGGGAGGAAGGCAGCAAATCACACTGCCACGTGTGTACCTGTGCAACAATCTTGCATGTTCTTCACATGTACCCCAAAACCTAAAATGCAATTAAAAAAAAAAAAAAAGAATCAGCCACCCTTCCTCAATATCCAACGGGAAGAGGGGTGGCTATCCACATGGTTATCGAGCACATGTTTCATCAACACAGCAAAATGAACCAGGAAAAAACAGAAATCACCACAGACCTGGGAGTGGGGAGCCACAGAGTGCTCCAAGTCCAAGTAGCATCTGAAAGGAAGGAGTCTACTCGGTTCTTCCTGCTCTAACTTGGGCTCAAACCTCCCACCTACATCCTAATTTTCAGAAAAAGACACGTGGACGCCAGTCACCTTAAAAACTAGGTTTCTATTTCTGGTTAGATTGTAGAGGGGCAGAACTCAGGATTGATACTACATCCAACCCAGTCCCACCATAGCCTGCCTTCCTTCCTCCCACAGAGATAACATTGTACAAAACTCTATTTACAGGAAAACCAGTTAAAAATTATGGGTGTGTGCAAAAGTAGACAGGAGAGCCAGACATATCAATGTAGGGACGGCTTTGGGGAATAGGGGCATCATGTTCCACACTGGAGCCTGGGGTCATGTATCATGTACTAGGTTGGGAGAAGTGTAGCAAATCTCAGTGCCAATTTGAGGGGAAGCCAGTCATTCCAGGAGAAGAGGTGAGGGGAAAGAACTGTTGGCTTTCGAAATGCAGTCTTGATTATCCAGCTACCCCGCTGCGACATGGCAGAAGCCAGGTGGCGGTGGTGGGGGAAACAAAACACACAGTCCCTAGAATGCCCCACAGGGAAAGGAGGGCTTAGAAGGCATAGCGGGTCCGGATATCCTCGAGTTTCTTGGACACCTCGGGTGGGGTTCGGTCTAGTTCTTCAGAGACGTTCTTTTGTTTGTTGGGTTCCATGGAATTGAACTGCTCACAGAGGTCTCCATCAATCACATTCTAAGATACGGAGAAAGCAGAAGAAAAATAAGTGAGATGCCCAAAGAAAATGGCACTCACTAAAGCAGCAATTGTAGGGAAAGCTGATTTTACTTTTTAGTTTTTGAAACAGGGTCTTACCCTATCATCCAGGTTGCAGTGCTGAGGGACAGTCATAGCTCACTGCACTCTCAAACTCTGGGGTCAGCCTCCCAACTGGCTGGGACCACAAACGTGTGCCATCACACCTAGCCAGGGAATGCTTTTTATTCTCCACCTGATACCTGAACACCACTTGTAGAGCCAGGAACACTAAGTTGACTCTTGGTACTCAGAGTTCAGAATGGCAGAAGTAGGTGAAGCTTTTGCTCTGGCTGTGGTCTGCCCTGAGGGGAGCCGCCCTCCCTGGTATTATTCCCATCAATCTATTCACACCCTGTTTTGCTCCTTTACCCAGGATCTCCCTTTTCAGCTCAGATTCCCCCAACTTACCTTCACAGGGAAGTAGTAGGAACGAAAGCTGAGGTGATCCCGCCCACAGAGAGGCGGATGTTCAGATCGCAGGTGCATTTCCACATGCTGGAAGAAGTCATGGTCCTGAAAGAAGAAACAAAGTCTGTCACTGAGAAATGATTTCAACTACAGTTTCTAGAAGTGCAATGAACAGACAAGCTACTGATTTTTACCATACAAACATGGGAAATATCTAATCATTTTCTGATAATCACAGGTTTTTCTGCTACAACAGGATAATTAAAACCCAAAAGGAGACCTCATGTCATCTGCAGTGCAAGAGAGAATGCCACACAAAAAAGACAGGTTTGTGAGGTCAGATTCCCGATCCCAGCTTCCGTGGCTGGAACAAAACATGCCAAACTCTGCCAAACCTCAAGTTGATTCCATACAGTGATGTGCGCCTCAGCAGGCATCATCCCATTAATCCCGTCAACCCTAGTCTGTAGAGTCAGGTTCTAGAGCTTCGGGCTCAGACTAACCATGTAAACTTACATTGGACTAAAACCCTAGTACAGATAAAAACAATGGCCTTCCCCAGGTGGGGCGGAATCATGATTCCTATCTCCCCAAGCACCTCTGTCACTTTATAATTTCCAGAACATTATTCATTATATGTGGGGACAAATAAATTTGACCTCTTAGGTAGATTCAACACCAAGAAACAACCTTAAAAGCCAAGGCCAGAGCAATGTGAGCACTCTCACCTCATGGGACGTGAATGGCACAAGGATGCCAATTCCTCCTGACAAGGTGGTATAGACAAGTGATTCTGAGCCTCCAGGGATCAGCGTGGTCTTCTGTAACGACAGTACTGTCTCCCCGACATGGTAGTTCATGATCACCTCTGCCTGCGAGTCAAACAGATTAGTGACTGTGTGCGCTCTTAGTAGGCTCCCTGGACTCCCAGGAGCAAGCAGTGCTCCCAAAGGAACATTTTACCATCTACTAACTTCCAAAAATAATTATAGAGACCAAGGTGGGAGGACTGCTTGAGCCCAGGATTTCAAGATGAGCCTGGGCAACACAGTGAGGCCTCATATACCCACACCCACAAAATTTGCCAGATTTGGGGGCATGTACTGTAGTCCCAGCTACTCAGAAGGCTGAGGGGGAAGGATCACTTGAGCCCAGGATGTGGAAGCTGCAGTGATCTCTGACTGCACGACTACAATCCAGCCCAGGTGACAAGAGTGAGACCCAAAAATTATTAAAACCTAAAAATACTTTAAAATTCTCACATTTACTTAAAGCTTAATGCCTCACAAAACATGCTAAATTTACTGTTTATCATTTCTTAAACAATAAGAACCATTTTGTTAAATTTATCAAGTTGCCATAAAAAAAAGGAAAACACAAAAAAATTACAAACTAGCAATTACTAGGCTTGTCCTCTAAAAGAGATCTCTCCAAAAGTCCAGAGATGCTCTATTAAAGCAGCACATGCCTACAGGAGATAGTAAAGCCCAGGAAAAACCTCAGAGCAAAGGACTGGGAATGGACCCTCTCTAAGGAATTCACTATCCTCCAAGGACATTTTTGCAGATGGTAAGAAAGGACTATGGATGGAGAGCACTCAGCACAGTAATGTGCACTGTGAATAATTCACCAAAGGCAATTTCTTCAGTGAGGGCAACAGGAAAAGGCACTAAGCAGCGCTCTCCCTAGGGCCCATTCTGCAATCTTACCTTCTGGGAGGCCCCATTAAGCAAACCACGGTCCCACAGGGCTTTGTTTCCTGTAGGGTCTTCATCCACTTCATCGTTGGTGTTAGGTGGGAGCCTCACCTACAAGGAAGTAACACAAGTCACAGTGCTGGGGCCAGGACCTGCTCACCTGGGTCTCCAAGCAACATGTCTGGCCCAGGTCCTTCCAGGTCAGCCATAGGGGCAGTGCCTAGGCAGAGGCCTGAGCCCACGTGTACTGCACCTGCTCTGGTGGGCGGGAGCTGTGTCTTAAGAACAAGAAACTCAAAAGAATCAACCCATGAGCAAGGGTTTATTTAACACAGCTAAGAGTAAAACCAAAACCACACAACGTAAGAGACACTCCAAAGTTCTCATAAAACATGAAAAGAAATATAGCCATTAGCTCAAACTAAACCTATCATTATTAAATCATGTTCAATAGGGAGGAGGGAGATAAACCACAGAGAAAAATCCAAAGACTACTAAGAAGGCTTAAGGAACAGATTGCTTGTACAGTTAGCTTTAGTAGGATGGAATTTTATTACCCCTTTGTACTTCTCAGATTGGGGATCATGATCCTGTGTCCCTGGCTTTACCCACAACAACAAACTGAGCCAGCTTTCCTACACATCACTGTAATCCAAGTTAACAACTTCAACTCACCACACATATGTTGCCAAACTTGTCTGCCCCAGCCACAGTGTCATAGTCCAGGAGGCTAGCTGTAGTGACCCAACGGGGGTAGGTGTCATCCGCAAAGATGATAAGCTGGTTTTCATTACGCTTGTAGCGAACCCAGATAAAACTTTCTTGGACATCAGATACAATTACCCTATGTCCAATAGTCTGGATCCCAGAGATATAATTGGCGATATGCTGGGAAAAACAAGGACAATACTGGGTGTAACCTTGGGGTTCAGAACCCAAAGTCCAGTTATCCGAATGACATATACAGGGTCAGCGGAACAGCAAATATCAAAGAACAGCAGTCAGCAATGAATTCTAGGTGGGAAAAAAAGCCAAATAGCTTTTTATATAGTGCAAATATATGCCTAACTCTCACAGTTACATTCCTTATAGAAGCTAGCAAGATAGAAAGCTGGTTCTTGCTTGCTAAGTCAAGAAATGAGATCCTTCTACTCCTGCTCCTCTCAAAACTCAAGGGCCAGCTGGGTGCAGTAGTTCACACCTGTAATCCCAGCATTTTGGGAGGCCAAGCCAGGCAGACCATGAGGTCAGGAGTTCAAGACCAGCCTGGCCAACATGGTGAAACCTGCTCTCTACTAAAGATACAAAAAATTAGCCAGACGTGGTGGCACACGCCTGTAATCCCAGGTACTTGGGAGGCTGAGGCAGGAGAATCACTTGAACCCAGGAGGTGGAGGCTGCAGTGAGCCAAAATAGCGCCACTGCATTCCAGCCGGGGCAACAGGGCAAGACTCCCACTTAAAAACAAACAAACAAAAAAAAACCAAGGGCCTAATTCTGAAGCTGGAATTGGGGCAACACAAGTCCTAATAAAGATAAGATTTTTAAAATCGATGCCAACCATCCCACCAATGCCTCCTCCCTTGACAGGTGAGCTAGATCTCAGCACCAATGCTAGCACATTTACCTTATTCTCACACTTTCGGAGTAACTTCTTCTTTCCCAGGTCATAGACACGCAACAGCTTCCCTACACCAATCAACACCCTCCCCTGGAATGGGGCAATGGCAGCAGGGACCTCTTCCACTGGAGTCTACAGAGCAAAAGCAGTTAATAAGCTATTACAACAGCCAGCCAGCCACGGGTCCCGTCCCTCTGCCCAGAAATGGCTTCTTCCACAGGAGCCTATCAACACCAGTGATCTTATTTTGCTCATCAGAGAAATAAAACACATATACAGTAGCTTCTAATGAATCAGGGTGTTGGGGTGAACAGGTCCCATATATACACTGCATTTCACCCAGTAGAGGGATCAATGCTACAAATAACAAGGAGTTCTGGTACCTGATGACCGCTGCCCAGAGCCTGTGCTCGGTTTAACTGCCCTCTTAACAGTGAAGCCTGAGTATCTAAGAAATGACCGTCATTTGTGGAGGGACAGTAAAGAAATGCTAGTAAAAAGTGACATCTTTTTTTTTTTTTTTTTTTTGAAACAGGGTCTCACTGTCGCTGACTGGAGTGCTGTGGCGGGCATAATCATGGCTCATTGTAGCCTGGACTTCCTGGGCTCAGGTGATCCTCCCACTTCAGTCTCCCAAGTAGTTAGGACTACAGGCATGCGCCACCATGCCCGACTAATTATCTGTATTTTTTGTGGAAATCGGGTTTCACCACATTGCCCAGGCTGGTCTCGAACTCTTGGGCTCAAGTGATCTGCTCAATTCAGCCTCCCAAAGCATTGGGATTACAAGCGTGAGCCACCACACCCAGCCTAGTTGACATCTTACTTGTAAAGAAGACAAGTTTAACAAGCAAAAGGGTCTATGAAGTATTTCCTAGAGGATATTCCTCTTATGGTAGGGTTGAAGGAATCCACATGCTGTCAGTGTGGAGAGGATAATATTCTTTTTATTTTAAAAATTATGGTAAAAGAGACATAACAAAGTTTAGCATCTTAATCTTTTTTTTTTTTTTGAGATGGAGTCTCACTCTGTCACCCAGGCTAGAGTGCAGGGGCACAATCTCGGCTCACTGCCAACCTCTGCCTCCTGGGTTCAAGCAACTCTCCTGCCTCAGCCTCCTGAGTAGCTGGGATTACAGGCGCCCATCACCACACCTAGCTGATTTTTTGTATTTTTAGTAGAGACAGGGTTTCACCATGTTGGCCACACTAGTCTTGAACTCCTGACCTCAGGTGATCCGCCTGGCTCAGCCTCCCAAAGTGCTGGGATTACAGGCATGAGCCACAATGCCGGGTCAGAATTTTAATTCATTAAACTGCCGAATTTTGGTCACAAATTGTTGCCTGCTTAAGACAGTAAACACTCTTTCTTTCTCTCACATTCTTTTTTTTCTTTCTTTCACTCTCACTTTCTTTCCTCTCTTTTTCTTTCTTTCAAAAAAAAAAAAAAGACAGTAAACAAGGGGCTCATTAAGGAGATAGATGCATCTAACACCCAATTATGCGTAGTTAGCACAAAGGCTTCCTGTGGAACACATAGGCACAAGAACATCACTGTAGCTAAAAGGCCCCAGCATTTTCCATGTGCTGGAAAGAGATGGTCCCCGAAAGACTTGACCTATAATATAAGCAAAGTGGGAGAATTCAATAGGACTTAAGAACTAGGAGAACCGCTGACTGATTCCTACCTTGTGCAAAAACTCCAGTTTTTCCCCATTGTTCACAAGCTTGTAAGTATAGACAAAGCCCCCTGCCACAGATCGCGGGTTCAGTATCAGGTCCTTGGCTACACCAACCAGCACATACCAGTCTTCACCAGTGTTGGAGAACCTGCACACAGCCACACTACACACAGAGGAAGAAGCAACAGTCACAGGCCTTGGTCAAAACCCAGAGAGCTTCTGTTCCAGTCTACCAAACCCTGGACTGTCCTGGGCTCCTTACCTAAAAGCTGCCTCATTCTGTTCCAGCTGGACAAGGTCCAGTGTGTTCCCCTGAATGGGATTCATCACCCGGATCACAGAGGCCCACTGCCCATTGCCAGCCTTGGGAGCACCAAAGATGGATTCAGGGAGGTTTTCGTTGAGGAATGCTGCTGCCATCTCTGCGGCCAGCTCCCGCTCATCCTCCCCTGCTGCTTCCACCATTTCCTAAACCCAAAAAAACAAATAACTGAGTTGGCGTGCTCAGGCGTAGAGGCTGGTTGAGAAGAGGACAGGTAGTAAGAACACTCCAGGGGCCTTTTATAATACATAAAGCAGCAAAGTCTGTCGTCCCAACCAGGATTTCCCAAAATGAAGATTAAAGGGAAAAGTATACAGACTAGAGAAGACAGCAGATCACAAAAGGGAAATCCAGACATTGCTATTACATGTCAGTAGAAAACACCAAAAAGAACAACAGCTGTGATAAATATTGGACTAGTGATCTGAGAAAAATGACAATGGAAACCCCATTTTTCTATCCAACCCATCTGATTTCCCTTGCTAAGACTACTCTGTCTCCATTCTTTCAGGCTGGATCCAGTTCTATACGGTTGTAGCTACTTGGTTTTGGATAGGAAATGAGTTGTAGAAAGAGCTGGTGTTGTGGAGAAAATGAAAGCTGTCTCTTTTGGGCCCAAATCCAGGAAATAGTCTATTTTGGAAGCTCAAGGACTGGAGAATTCTGTTTTAGAAAGGGAACTTAATTGTGAATAAACGGAGGTCAGAGTATAGTCCTGGGTTAAAAGAAAGGCTCTAAAATGAAGTACTCTGGGGCAAAGGCCTCTGCGTAAAGAAGCTGAAAGCAGTCTAGATCTTTAAAAACAAAGAATATAATAACAATAATAGGAGTTTAAACTTTTAATACAGTCTCATTTCCAAAGCACCACTGGTATGCAGTGGCATGATCATAGCTCACTGTAGCCTTGAACTCCTGGGCTCAAGTGATCCTCCTGCCTCAGCCTCCCAAATGGCCAGAACTACAGGCATGTGCCACCACACCAAGCTAACTTTTAAATTTTTTAATAGAGGTGCGGTTTTGCTATGTTGCCCAGGCTTATCTTGAGCTAGTGGCCTCAAGCAATCCTCCCACCTCAGCTTCCCAAAGTGCTGGGAGGTTTAAACTTTTCAATCTAATTTCACACATCTTCTAACAGAACCCCTGAAGGTTAGTCTCATTACCTCTGCCATCTGCTGCTTTCTCTGAGCTTTTGTAGCCTCAGTGTAGGCATTGTGGTCCGTTTCAATGATAATAAGATTGTTACTCTCAGGGTGGATGACAAATTTCCTGGGTGTGTACTGCAGTGGGAAGGCTACTTGATTGAAGACAGCACCGAGTTTCTCTAACGCCAAAATCCTATGACAAAAAGCAAGGCAGTCATTTAATACTCCTCAGAACCTAGAAACTGGTGTTGAAATAGACTCTGAGCAGTCAGCAAACACATTAATCCCTGAAGCTCTAATGTTGGTATTAAGCAACATTAAACAACAATCTCCTAATCTAGAAGATTCTGCGCTGCAGAAAGAGATCCAGGAAGGGCCTTCCCATTTGGCAACAGCCTACCAAAATTATAGTAATTCTAGTTCCTACCAATGAAACACAAACAATTGTCAAAAAAACTTTTTTTAAATCACTCCAATGATAATAAAGAGTACCAATCCCAAATCTGTTGTGAAACACTGCAATTACCTGAACATATATGATATATGGTATTTGTAGTGATTGTGCTTCATAACATAAAGTGGATGCCTTTGTGAACAAAAATCATCTCGGTTTAGGAAAACTTTGTCAATGCAAGAGACAGAAATAGGGGACCTAAAAATTTCTGTCAAATTGGACAGAGATGCACACATAAGACAAACTATGTGCAAAATGAGCAGAACCCAGGTACTCTAAAAAATATAGTTACCTGGCTGGGTGCAGTGGCTCATGCCTGTAATCCCAGCACTCTGGGAGGCCAAGGCGGGCAGATTACGAGGTCAGGAGTTCGAGACCAGCCTGACCAACATGGTGAAGCCCCATCTCTACTAAATATATAAAAATTAGCTGGGCGTGGTGGCACGTGCCTGTAATCCCAGCTACCCAGGAGTCTTGAGGCAGGAGAATCACCTGAACTATATACAGTTACCTGCTCTCTAATGATGGAGTTTTATTTGTAGTTTATTCTCTACATTAAAAAAAGTAGGGGCTGGGCACGGTGGCTCACACCTGCAATCCCAGCACTTTGGGAGGCTGAGGTGGGCAAATCACCTAAGGCTAGGAGTTCAAGACCAGCCTGGGCAACACTGAAACGCCAACTGTACTAAAAACAATAATAATTTTTAAAAAAGCTGGGTGTGGTGGCGCGTGCCTACAGTCCCAGCTACTTGGGAGGCTGAGGTGGGAGGGTCTCTTGAGACCAGGAGCTCGAGACCAGCCTGGGCATCATGGTGAAATCCCATCTTTAGAAATAAAACAAAAATTAGCTGGGCATGATGCCATGTGCCTATAGTCCCAGCTACTCAGGAGGTTGAGGCAAAAAAATAGCTTGAGCCCAGGAAGTTGGGGCTGTAGTGAGCCATGATCACACCACTGCACTCCAACCAGTACAACAAACAGAGTAAGACCTAGTCTCAAAAACTAAATTTAAAAATAAAAAAAATTAAATTTTAAAAATAAACACACTGCTCCCGAGAACTCTGCTTTTATTTGTCTCAAACAGTCATATTCCCTAATTTAGTTTTAGGGGGAAGTAATTTCTGTTGCTAGGAAATCTAAAAATCTGTAGGGATTGTCTAAATCTATAGCAATTCAGGAGTTAGGGACCACAGATGAGGCTATAAGAAGACTGGGCTTACAAAACAAGGAGAACATTGACAGGCAGGTATGTACGTGGGTGAAGCATTCCAACACAGGTAGAGATTCAAAAAATATTAAGTGATGTAGAGAAGTGCAGGTAGATCAATTCTGCTGGAGCAGAAGACACATACAAAGATGACAGAAAGAAAAAGGACAATGACCAAGAAAAGACCCTGAAAGCTGTTGCAAAGAAATTTTGGGAGCTCATTTGATAAGCAATAGTGATTAATCTATCAAGAGGCCAGTTTCATTATTAACAGCCAAGAGTTATAACCAGGATGTGAACAACTTTGGTGGCCTAAGTTTAAAAGCCCCCCAAAAACTTAAGGCAGCCAAACTGACTGGGTTATTTCAGGTTATTTTCCATCTTGCAAGGAATATTACATACAGTGCTCAAACTTCACATCAATATTACCAGGAAGAACAATTTTGTCAACTTGAAAAAGGTCTAAATAACTTATATGTAGGTTAAGATTTAACACTGCAAATGACAAGGGTAAAAAAGGTTATCAATGCAGTGATCTAATACTTGCTCTAAAACTAATCCAATGGCAATGCACTTTCGCTAGAAAACAAAAATCTGAAATCTCATAAGATTGAACTGTACTGCTAAGTATTAAAGCTCAGCCGTGAAAGTCTTAACAGAAGCTAAAACACTGAAACTTGGCTTCCAGGAACTAAAATCCTGAGCCAAATGAAGGTTTCAACTGTAACACACAAGTCTCATGGTAAAGTCAGTTCTCTGCCACCTCTTCACAGCCTCCTCCAATACCCTGGCAGAACTAGTCTGAGACCTTGGCAGAAAGGCTTCCTGCTGGGCTTTAAACATGGACACACTCACCGTAGGGTGTTGGTGGAGATGGCCACAATGCCCTCGGGACACTGTTCTGAGGCAAAGCCCGATGCAAATTCCAGTGTCTCATAAGACAGAGGGGTGAGATGGAAGCGAGATTGGTAAGAATAGCTCAACCATGAGCGGCTTGACATGGCCAATACCTGAGGGGAAAAACACAGCTCCACTAAGTTTGGGAAAAAACACAAACATGGTAAGCTGACCAAAAACCCTTTCCCTAAATTTCAGTGCAGAGTATCCTAAGATATTCTGGAAATCTAACAGGCTATCTTAAGTAAAAGAGGGTTAGAAAGAGGCAGTGTAGCTGAGTATATGCGAAAGGCATGGGCTACAAGCCATATGATCTAAACAAACCACATCATCTCTCTTAGCCTGCTTCCATGTTTGTAAAATGAAAATAGTGCCACATGGCTAGACGGCTCCAAGAATTAAATGGAATGAAGGCCAGGCATGGTGGCTCACGCCTGTAATCCACTTTGGGAGGCCGAGGCGGGCAGATCCCCTGAGGTCAGGAGTTTGAGACTAGCCTGGGCAACACAGTGAAACCCCATCTCTACTAAAAATACAAAAATTAGCTGGGCATGGTGGCGGGTGCCTGTAATCTCAGCTACTAGGGAGGCTGAGGCAGGAGGATCGCTTGAACCAGGGAGGCAGAGTTTGCAGTGAGCTGGAGTTTGCAGTTAGCCAAGATAGCACCACTGCACTAGAGCCTCGGCAACAGAGTGAAAAAAAAAAGAATTACATGGAATCAGTTAGCACAATGCCCAGAAACACTAACATTCTTAACTACAAAGGATACAATGTTTCCCAATCTCTTTCACATTAGGTAGTAAAGAGTACTGATCTAAGACTGGAGTAAAACCCGAGAAGAATTATCATGGCTAGTGGTGTCCTAGATGGGAGGTTTCCAGCCCTGTTTGACCAGTGAGAGGGTTAAAGGGATCAATATCTCAACCCACGTATAACCAAATCATGACACAGTACCATGGAACACCAATGAGGAGGCTCTAGGTTAGGAAACTCAGGACTTCCCACATAAAGGAAACCAATCAAGACAGAGTGGTAAATTAGTGAAAGTAAAGCTTACAACAAAGACTGTTCTCAGATGGTGCCACTAAAATCCCAAACATGTTCCCTGTCCCCAACCTTCATTACTTACTGCCTCCTGTCCTTGCATACGGACTCGGAAGAGCTTCACAGGACGGGAACCCAGGTACCGAGTGCGAGTGTCAGACAAATCTCCAGTGACAGGGTCCAGGACAGTCCTCAGCAGCACACCGTTCTAATCAAAAGGAGAGGTGCGGGTGAAGCCTACTCATGATGGAAGCGTATCAGCTATGATGGGAAACCTCCCCCTTGGCTACTTCATATAAGAAATCAGAGCAGATGTAAAGAAATAACTTGGTTGTTTAAAAAAGATCCTAAATAATCAGATAGCCATTCATTCATTCTCTCACTAAATCACTTAATCATTCAAAGTTATGGACCATCTACTAAGTAAAAGCAAACTTATTTTTCACTGGATCTCCTTAAAATTTCTTTTTACCATGTATATTAAATCCTTCCTCACTAATGTATATTTCAAATAAATAAATAAATAACCATATTGACCACGGTCCCTAAACAGGATTTCCTCTTAAAGGAACAAGGTTCCTAAAAGGAAAGACTCGTCTGGGGCTGGGGCAGAATGTTCCAAACACATGGGGGGA
The DNA here is from genome assembly GCA_963573385.1 of Cacajao melanocephalus. Lineage (NCBI taxonomy): Eukaryota > Metazoa > Chordata > Mammalia > Primates > Pitheciidae > Cacajao > Cacajao melanocephalus. The sequence continues at coordinate 12,490 of CAUYLG010009181.1, forward strand.
CACCTTATTGTGCAACAAGGCAAGGAAACCCTCACAAATAGTGGGGTTGTGTTAAAAAGACAAAGAAACCAATTTGAAAGAGAAATTTCCACTTTTCTAGAATGAGGTAATTAAGCATCCCCCACCAAAAAAACAAGCCAGGTGAGGTGGCTCACACCTGTAATCACAGAACTGTGGAAGGTCAAGGAAAGAGGACTGCTTGAGGCCAAGAGTTCAAGAGCAACCTGGCCAACGTAGTGAGACTCTATTAAAAAAAAAAAAAAAAGACAAAGACAGAGAGTTAAATCCACACAAGTTTATGATGTTACTCTATTTTATTTTTATTTATATATTGAGACAGAGTTTCACTCTGTCACCCAGGCTAGAGCACAGTGGCACAAGCTCACTGTAGCCTCCGCCTCCCAGGCTCAAGCAATCCTCCCACCTAAGCCTCCCAAGTAGATGGGACTACAGAAATGCGCCACCTTTCCCGACTATTTTTTGTATTTTTTGTAGAAACAAGGTTTCGCTGCCCAGGCTAGTCTCGAACTCCCGAGCTCAAGCGATCCACCCACCTCAGCCTCTCAAAGTGCTGGGATTATAGGCATGAGCTACAGCACCTGGCCAATGTTACTCTAAAAAACTGCAAAAAAAACCACTTTACTGGTCCCCACTGAAGTGAGTGCTATGGCCCTTACTCTTTACTTTGAAAACAGGTGAACAATGAAAAAAAAAAAGTATCCTTTTCCTGTATAAACTGTACTTAAACAGTAAGCAAAAAAATGCCCCCCTCCCCCAATAATTAAATCTGAATCTACCCAATTTCTTGTTGTGCAATATCCAATACTATAGCTATACCAAGCTACATGTGGCTTATCAGCACTGAGACAGGACCTAGAGTGGTGTCTCACATCTGTAATCCCAGCCCTTTGGGAGGTCAAGGCGGGTGGATCACTTGAGCTGAGGAGTTCAAGACCAGCCTGAGCAACATGGCAAAACCCTGTCTCTACTAGAAACACAAAAAATTAGCTGAGATTGCACCACGGCACTCCAGCCTACGCAACAGAGCGAGACTGTCTCAAGGAAAAAAAATTTTTTAATAAAGATAGATTTTAAAAAGAACTAAGACTGACTGTTAAGTGTAAAGTACCAAATACCAGATTTCAGACTTAATTAAAAAAAAAAAGAGAGAGAGAAAAAGGTAAAGTACCTCAGCAATTTTTATATTAACTACATGTCGGAATGATTTTAGATATACAGAGTTAAAAGAACATTAAAACTGGCCAGGCACAGTGGTTCATGCCTGTAATCCCACCAGCACATTTGGAGGCCAGTGTAAGAGGGTCACTTGAGGCCAGGAGTTTAAGACCAGCCTGAGCAACACAGCAAGACACTATCTCTATTCTTTAAAAAAAAAAAAGAAAAAAAAACATTAAAATTACTTTTTTCGTTTTTGTGGCTAAAAGAATTTATTTATTTTTGTTTGTTTTTCATTTTTTGTTTTGAGATGGAGTTTTGCTCTTGTTGCCCAGGCTGGAGTGCAATGGCGCTATCTTGGCTCACCGCAACCTCCGCCTCCCGGGTTCAAGTGATTCTCCTGTCTCAGCCTCCCGAGTAGCTGGGATTACAGGCCATGTGCCACCACACCCGGCTAATTTTGTATTTCTAGTAGAGATGGGGTTTCTCCATGTTGGTCAGGCTGGTCTCAAACTCCTGACCTCAGGTAATCCGCCCACCCTCAGCCTCCCAAAGTGCTGGGATTACAGGTGTGAGCCACCACGCCTGGCCTAGAAAATTTAAATTACACCTGTAGCTCACCTTATATTTCTAACAGAGGGCATGGTCTTAACTCTACCCACCAGCTTAATTAAGAGAATACAGGAACACTGAACACACAAGCAATGACTCTAAGTCCAGAAGGTGGGAAATTGTACAAGACAAATGATGTGATCTTGTCATGCTGCAAAATGGGGTAGGACAGGTCAAGAGACATAAAAAGACAGATGAAGCAAATGGAAAAAAGCGTAGAGTGCTATGCTGAGATGCTGAGCACAACCAACTATAAAGCCACTTTGAGGGAAAGAAGAGCAACAGGGAAAACTGGAACATGGTGTTGAAAAACTACTGTTATATTTTGCTGAGCATGATTAATACTAATGTCTTACAAAAAGAGACATCTGTTGGAGCTACATTATCAATTATCTGTAGATGAAATGACAACATCTTGGATTTGCTTTAAAAACGGTCCAGGGAAAAGATAAAACAGAAACAGCAGAATGTTGTTGTTAGCTGTTAAAACTTTAAAAAAAAAAAAAAGGATAGAAAATACATGTGGCAGCCAGTTAAAATCAAACAAAAGAAAAAAAAACCCGACAAACAGTAACAACCCTCCCCCAAAAAAACTGGGTACATGGAAGTTCACCGTATTAGTTTCTCTAACTTCTGGTTCTGTCTGAGATTTCTAAATCAGGAAGTAAAATTAAAAAGGAAAAAATACCTGGGCTAGATTAATTAGATGTCCGAGTCAATAATCACTAAAGAAAATTAAAATATACGATCAAGAATCCTGACACTATGTTAGTGTCAAAGCACACTTTTTCACAGCATGAAGAGCTCAGCAACTTTGGCAACAGGGAACATTTAGGGGTCCTTTATTGCTAATGAAGCCAATTATGAACTGAGAGGTATTCATTTCAAAAGCAGAAACGAATAGTGGGAACTACAGGTAATCCCATCCAGTTCTGACTTACAGCAGCTATCAAAAAGCATTTATCAGATGTGAAGACTCTTTATGAAAATATTTCTTTCCCAGCCTGATTTGCTAAAATTAAAGAGTTAAGACAGCAAAACCCAGAGTGACACTGTTTACTTTTCATAAGGCGAGGATCTGAAACCATGGAGAGAGAAAAATGCCTGTTATCAAAAAAAGGAGTGCATGAAACCTACAGAAGGCCTGATGTCCACAATGTGGGCCTCTGGATCTCTTACCTGTAGCCCAATATTCAGGTATAGGAAGCCAATCGAGCCCCTCTCACCCAGTTCATCCTGCTTCTCAGTCCCACCCATTTCCACGATACACAAGGACTCAGGCTGGGCTGGGAGAGCCTGCATGCTTAAAGGCTGCAAACAGTCCTGAGAGAGAAAGAGAGAGAGAAATCATAAAAACACAGAAAACAACCATTTTGGGAGAAAAAAACATACCTAGGGAAACCTAATTCTAGAATTAAACTACGTACAGAAAAAACCCTGGAAGTGAGTTTTAAGAGAGTATTGAGTTATTAGTTACACCAAATCTCAGAATAAGCTTCAGGAAGATCATGCCTTTCTCCTGCTGTCAAAGGAGATAATGGTAAAGGTCATAAAGCAAAGCACACCTCCCACAAAGTCATCTAGGGTCCTGGAGCAAGTCAAATTTAAGCAGTCTTGGTTTTTAACTAAAAAAAAGGGAACTGAAGCTTAAGCCAAAGAAACATTTCTGTAGTCTCAGGGATCATATCTTTAAACCACAGCACCCAGCAGGAGACTCCTGAAACCCACTGCAACACAAGAGAAGCAGCAGGTACAGATTTTGGGGTCTACCCCAGCTGATCTCAGAGATGGACAATGGACATCAGGAGTGGGTCAGATGGTCAGGTTCCAACCAGATGATCCTTGAAGCTGAGAGTGTCACTCACTGAGGGGTCCAGGGAGATGATTCTGACAGTGTTGTCCACAAGCCCCACAGCCAGGAAGCGAGACCGCTGCTCTCCAGGGGGTACATTGGCCAGACTCATGCATACCACATCTGCTGACATCTCCTTCCGTTCTGTGTATTCATTGAGCTGTCCTGACTACAGGAGGAAAAACAGAGTGAGGTCAAAACTACAAAGGGGTGAGTCTAGATGCTCCAATTCACCCCAAAACCCTGGACCTAGAGAATGAAGGAGGGCTGTTATATTTTGTTCTGCTTCCCCCCACTCCTCTCGCTACAGTAAATGACAAGAATTTTCCTGAGTTCCCAAGACTGAATTTAACAGGCTCACTGCAAGCAAAATGAGTATCTCTACCAATCAGAGAATGAAAAGACCTCTGAGAAGGTCAATGTGCCACAAATTTTCTGAGCCAACTTTGCTCTCAGGAAAGTGAGGTACATAAAACTGTTTATGTGTTTATGAGAATACTCTGGGTTAAGGGCAAATACGGTTAAAGACAAGGAAATCTCAACCAAAGGTACAGTCAGGTTACAAATTTTGCCACACTAGAAACCTCCTAAGAGCAAGATAATTAAGTGTACTGAACATCCTTCCATATAGATGTTTTCAGAAATGGATTCAGACTGCAGAAATTAAATCTATGCCAAATATTTGTTGGAAAAGTAGAGAGTGAAATGCAGGAGGAGCAAGTGTTTGATTGCTAAGAGGTGATTTCATAACTCCACCTAGAATTAGGCATCAACTTACCCTTTTCCCCACCTCTGTGAAGGGCCAAATTGGTTTGTGGACACTTCGACTCTCTTTAACTGTCATCTAAATGCCTAGACTACAATGCCCATCTTTCCCTCTGGACTCTACACTAAGCAATGATAAAATAACATACGGGATCCATCTCGAAATAGACCAGTTCTCCTCCTGTCAGGGCAATCACCACTTGTCGCTGGTTCACTGCACACTTCACAATTGTTTTCTTTCCAGGGGTCTTCCACTCATTTACTCTCTTGTCTGCTCGTATGTGCCGAATGCCATCTGGATAGACCTAGAGTCAGTAACAGAAAGAAACTTGACTTTAATAATTTGACTCATCACTCAGAATGACCCTCACAACTATCAGATCTCTCACTATGATCAGACCTGGGGCCATTGCATTTGAGGCACCAGTGGAGTCAATGACAAAAGAGTTACTTAGCAGGCCCCAGACAAGGTCAACTTTTAAATAATGTTTTGCAATGTCCACTTCAAAGAAGTTCAAAGCTCATTAACAAAACACTTATATTTACTAGAGATGAAGATAGCAGTGATGTGGCTCTATAACAAAAAAAATGGCAAATACAGAGGGGATATTATGTGCCAAACTCATATGTTCCCTCCATAAGGCCTGCTGGAAGGTGAGGGTGAAAAGAGACATGAACACAGCAGCCTACACCAGAACAAAGGCCAAGAAAGAACAAAGCAAGCCGAGTAGGTAAGCTCTGAGAACCCTCACCTGCACCAAGGCATCATCTCCTAACAAGGAGCAAGACAAGGTTGGGGTGGTCCCCAAGAACCCAGAGTCAGTCACTTCTTCTACAGTCTCTCCAATGGACAACACCAGGGTGGCATTCACGAAAGATACAATGATGTAGGCATCAAACTCATCTGAAAAAGAAAAGAAGGGAGTTGGTTAAATAAGAACTCATTAGAACTACAAAGCCAAATGAAACACTAAGAGTTCTCTTCAGAAATCTTCCAAGGTACTTCTATGTGTAGTTATTACACACATATACACGCACAGAGCAGAGGATGAGCCAAAAGAAAAATGGGGGTCATAAGAGCCTACAGATATACCCTCCTTCCTCAATATTTTTTGAGACATCTGCTAGAGAAGTGAGGACAAAGCAAAGGAATCGGAGGCATGAGGACATTTTAAATACAATATTGATCCATGAACATACTGAGCTAGAGCTTCATTATTTGTGCCAGTTGTCAATCCACAATCCCTTCCTAAGAGGAGATAGAGATACCCTTTTAAGTAGGAAAGACCCCTAACTGCTTCCAAAAGCAGCTTATGTAGGAATAAACACAAGCTCTAATGAATAAAATAGAGATTACTTAAGCCTCTGTGAGACTAAGTCATTCTAGGGTTGGAAACTAAGACTCCTAGTCCCAATGGGAACGACATAAGAAAACTAGATAACCAGGAAATGGGGGGGGGGTGGGGAGGGGGTTGTTTATTTTGTTATACCTTGACCTCTCTGATTTTTCACTATTTAGAAATAGAACAATCCCGTGGTCATGAGCAGTCCTATTAGAATTTGCTTTTTCTAATGAAATGTAGTTGAATAAACAAACATTAATGAGTTTCTCAAGGAAGTCAGAGGACTTGAGGTATATATCAGAAACCCTCAAAATTTCTTCTGCAGATCCCTCTAGTTCCCATATATCTCACCCTACGACATAAAACAGCTTCTGCAAATGTCCCCATTGAGTACAATGTATGGCATACAGCTTGATAAATGTTGAGTAAAGGCATGCTGATTTTTAAGAGTTCAGGTTTTCCTACTTTACATTTGAATTTTTCTATGAACACCCCCTTGCCCAGAAATCAGATAAAAAAGGAACAGAACAAGAAAAGGTACCAAAATGTAGTGGCTGCCTCACCCCTAGTAGTAGCAGCTATAGGACCCTCTCTGACTAAGCACTTGTCAAGACCTCAATGCCAGAGGGGCTGGTCTATCCATCCACATGAAGAGCATACTTTTGGTTCTGATGACTTCGAATGAGGTTCAGCTGAACTAACATTACTAGATCAGCTCTGCAGAAGGCAGAATCAACATTCTTTAAAGAAGCAGGGGTCAAGTGAAGATAGATCATTCGACTGGGCATGGTGGCTCATGCCTATAATCCCAGCACTTTGGGAGGCCAAGGTGGGTGGATCACTTGAGGTCAGGGGTTCGAAACCAGCCTGGCCAACATGGTGACAGCCCGTCTCTACTAAAAAAGTAAATAAAATAAAATAGAAAAATTAGCCATGCATGGTGGCGGGCACCTATAATTCCAACTACTCAGGAGGCTAAGGCAGGACAATCACCTGTACCCAGGAGGCGGAGGTTGCAGTGAGCCGAGACTGTGCCACTGCATTCCAGCCTACGTGACAGAATGAGACTCGGTCTCAAAGCAAACAAACAAACAAGAAGATGTATCATTGGCGTGGCCTACAGTAGTGTTCTGCCCTATTAGCAGGACATAAAATCAATTTAATGGGTTGCACAATAGGTACTTCATAACAGAAATAAATGTAATTTATGATGCTCCTTCATATATAGTAAGATAATTACTGTTTTGTGAAACTTTCGTTTCGGTTAATATTACATACATATGTATTTACCATGGTGGCTATAAAACAAGGCTCAAAGATCTTTCCTAATGGGCATGCTCTAATGGTTAGACCAGGAATCCACAGAGTAAAGGTTCAATTTCCAAACCATAAGGAATAATACTGGACATGAAGATACTGGTTTTTCATCATTTTGCTAGAACTGTCATTATATATCAAATGCTTTGAGGACATCTTATAAGATGGCTTTGTAAAACTAAGCACTATTCACTATTATAACATGAGTAAGGACATGGTTGTCTCTGAAATGCATGTCTTAATAGCTTACAACAAAACCAAAATCCATCTCTATATAACACCAAGCTTGAAACCTTTACTCCAACTCTCAGTTTTTGCACTGGAAATTTTTGTTGTATAAAAATTACAGAAGTTGCTTAATTTTAACATTATATGAATACAGTATCATTTCATGTGTTCTCATTACTGAAACCTAGTAATCTTAAAAACTGTGTCAAAGCAAATTAAAGCCAAGCAACAAAAGGCTATAACTGGCCAGGATTTCTGGTCTCGGATCTTCACCAAGGGGAAAAGGGAGCCTTCCAGGAGACAGACATACAACCTTTGACTTTCATGGGAGAGAATGGGGAAAGGTAGGGAGGAAGGGTACCTTTTCCTTTGACCAAGACTCCAGATTACTCAAACATAAAAGAAAATAAATGCTCAGTGGACTTAAATAGGGTCATACTTTTGCTAGACAATTCAAGACGTGAGAGAGTCAACGATGTCTCAAAGCTGCTTTAAATCACTGATTTCCTCAAAATAAACACTGTCCTGTGAAGACCAAACACATTGTAACTTCTACCCCTTCCTTCTACAGTGAGGAAGAGTTGCAGCAGATTAACTCTTACGTACTAGAGTAATTACAGATTAAAAGTTGGAGTTCAAGCCAGTCATGGTGGTTCAAGCACTTTGGGAGGTTGACGAGGGAGGATCATTTGAGCTCCGAAGTTCAAGACCACCTTGGGTAACATAACAAGACCCCAACTCCACAAAAAATTATAATTATTATTTTTATTTATTTGTTTATTGAGATAGAGTGTTGCTCTTGTTGCCCCAGCTGGAGTGCAATGGCGCAATCTCAGCTAACCACAACCTCTACTTCCCGGGTTCAAGCAATTCTCCTGCCTCAGCCTCCCAAGTAGCTGGGTATTACAGGGCATGTGCCACCATGCCCAGCTAATTCTGTATTTTTAGTAGAGATAGGGCTTCTCCATGTTGGTCAGGCTGGTCTCGACCTCCCCACCTCAGGTGATTCGCTCGCCTCAGCCTCCCAAAGTGCTGGGATTACAGGGATGAACCACTGCACCCAGCCCAAAAAATTATTAAAAAAAAAAAAAAAGTTGGAGTTTAGAACAAAGCCAAGCTTTAGTCAAGGTACATGACTAGGAACTGTACCATCCGCACTGCCCTTTTCTAAGAGATGCAAGTCTCACATGAAAGAACAATAGTTCATACCTCAGTGAAGAATCTATCAGGGTATGAGAATGCATCGTTAGGTCTCAGTTCAACAGGGCTCCCCGCATCTGTCTAAACACTGCTTAGGACCCCAGAAGAGGGAATGTTTTTCTCTTCTACTTCCCTTGCCTTAGGATTTAAGGTTCAACCAGCAGCTCACTCCAAAAGGTAAAGTGAGCGACTATCCAGATAACTGAAGCCTCCACTAACTCACTCTCACTTCATAGACAAGAGTACCTGATACTTATCTTGCTTTAGCAAGTCCTGAATATACTCAGAAGCTTTCTCCAGGTCCTGATCTTTCTGTCAGGACACCTGGAATGTAGAACTCCAAGAGAGTATGAAGCTAAAGTCCTCTAGCTAGAGACTCTTTTAGCTTAGTAAAAGACAAATTAAACGTATTTGACAAATTCTGTGGGAGAAAGTAGAGAGGCAGACTCCTGCCTCAGACCATCTGATCACAGGCAGACAGTGTACAGCACTGTTATGCCCAGTGACATCCAACTGCAAAGTTACCCTCTGACAGACACCATCAGGGCAGCCTCAACATATTGTGCAGGGTCCCTCTCCCTGGATAAACTATAAGACCCACAGTCAACCCTAGCAGTAGGTACACACCTGTGGTGATCAGCACCTTCACCAGCCACCTGTGGAAGAGAAAAAAAGGCTTGGTATTGGTAGTGTGTATCACCAAGTACCAGCCAAGGTTAGTATTTGCCTGGAAGACTGCAGCACGTGCGGACAGAAGGAATGTTCACTCGATAGTAACTTGGGGTATCTGGAAACTGAGTGAACCAAGAGAACCCAACCAATGTTTATGGGTGACTCCCAAATTACAGTACCAATAAGAGTAAAATTTAGCAGGATATAGTCCTTTCTGAGACTTCTGACATTTAATAAAGGAGAAAAACTTTCAAGTTCCATCATGCAACAAACTGCCTGCCACCAAGTTAGCAAATGCTGTCCCTCTTAAAAATCTGTCCTGACCTTCAAACACATGCCCCCTCCTTTAACCCCTCCTGGCAATGTACCCATGCCTTTCACCACATCACAACACACAACGGTTTTGTATACTTGTCTTCTTTATTAGATGGCAAGTGCTCTGAGGCAAAGACTCTATCTTAATTACTCTGAGTACATGGTGGGCACTCAAATAACTAAACTTATCCTGAAAGAAACCAGCAAGACCCACAGACTCTCACTGCAGTTAATCAAAATGGACACCGGACTGAGATTCAGGAGACAGGATTTTCTGTCCCCACTACCTAGACTATGTCTTGAGACAGTCAACCCCTATAACTTCCTGTATTCTTCATAAACAGTGAGGGTTAACTTTTCTGTAAACCTAAATCCATTTTATTTTTCTTTTTGTGAGACGGATTCTCGCTGTTACCCAGGCTGGAGTGCAGTGGTGTGACCTCAGCTCACTGCAACTTCCACCTCCCAGGTTCAAGTGATTCTCCTCCCTCAGCCTCCCAAGTAGCTGGGATTACAGGTATGTGCCACCACACCCAGCTAATTTTTGTTTTTTTTAGTAGAGACAGGGTTTCACCATGTTGGCCAGGCTGGTCTCAAACTCCTGATCTCAGGTGATCTGCCCACCTCGGCCTCCCAATATGCTGGGATTAGAGGCGTGAGCCACCGCACCCGGCCCTAAATCTGTTTTAAAATAAAACGTTTATTTAAAAAGTTAAAGGAAAAAAGAAGGAGCATAATAGGTTATCTTAAAACACGTTTCTAATTCAAACAGCCTAGACAATGCTTTCAAGAACCATAATATCAACAAGCCACCAAGCCAAAGTTAAACACCAACAAGGACCAACTACTTTATGCAGACATTACACACAAAATCAGGTGCCTAATAATTATCTTTTCAGCTCAAAAGCCTACCAATTTCTTATTCACATTTTTCCCTTTCTACTCTACTTGGATATGATTCAAATGCCTACAATGAAAAGTAATTCCACAAAAATGAGTATTGTACTAGTAATAAGTTGATTTCCTCCTACATATTTCCCAACTCATTAAATGTTTCATACATGCAGAATATCTAAATATCAGGCAGAATTAAACAGCTGTTTTCTTGAAAAAGCTGTCTGCCAGCCAGGATGATCTTACTCATCCACCCCACATTCCTGAGAGAACAAGAGAAAAATGTAGCTCCAAAGTGAATCAACAGAAAAATGACTGAGCTTTCTTTCTATGAGACTGCAATTCAACTGTCACAAGACTTCCCTACTACTGCACTATTGGCATTCTCCTATTACTTGCAAAGTTTTAGGATCAGGTGACCATTTATATACAGGAACTCAAACTCCCTTCTCCTTCCCCTGTCCCCACTTTTCTACTCATGCTAAAATTCTAATTCCACTCAATTCCACTCTGCTTTCCTTAAGCACTAGCAAGACTAACTAACAAGCTTTCCCAAATCTCTTAATTCCTAGACCACCCTGAACTTCACTGTGGTTTCAAAACAATTTAAAAGAACATAGTTGAAGAAAAATGAAAAAGCACAACTTTCCCTCACATCAAACTTCTTACACAAGTGAATCCAGTGCCTTTATCAATATAAAGTCAAAGAACATCACACTTGACAGCTCTATGAAATGTTTATGTACTAAAATAAGACAGCCAACCTATGCCCCCACCTTTCCCACCTGCACAAAAAGAAATGGTAGGTGAAGGCATCCTGATTAGAAGAGCCTCAAAAACAGTGTTGGGCCAGAAAAAGTTTCTGGTATACAGTGCTAAAGGAAATGATACAGAAGTATTATAAACGCAGCCTTTTAAGCCTTCTATGTGAATGGCACCCAGACCCTCATTTTGTCTATTGGGAAAGACCTGCTTACCTTCAATGTGTCGACGCACCGTCCAGACAGCATTGGGGTTACCGGGTAGCTCAGAAACAGCCATTTCTGACACCTGACAGGAGAGGAGGGAAGCCACAGATCCAGTAAGCATGCAACTCAGCTACCTTCTTACAATCATACCAGAAAATAAGGTCTCAAAGGTAGGGTTCACAATGTATGTCGGATTTAAAGGATGAAACCACCTAGTGAAAGAAGAACCTAAGAACCAAACAGGCTAGAGACAGCAGCAATCCCCCTGACAGTTTTAAGCAAAAGTCACAGGACATCTAAGAGGGTACAGTTGCTGCAGCTAAAACCATACCCCTTTCCTTCAGGTACAACATGCCGTGATCATCCTCAGAACAGCAGTATCCACTGGGAATGAATCACGCCATCTAAATTAGCATCCTATTTCTTTCCCTAGTTCCCATAAGACCAAATCCCACCTGGACCAATTCAAATGCCACATCCTTTAGAAAAATTATTCCCTTATCCCCTTGGCTGGCAGTCACCCCTCTCTTCTATAAACACTCATAGAAATAAGTTACCACCAGCTGGACACAATGGCTCACACCTGTAATCTCAGCACTTTGGGAGGTTGAGGCGGGTGGACCACCTGAGGTCAGGAGTTCAACACCAGCCTGGCCAACATGGTAAAACCCCGTCTCTACAAAAATTAGCTGGGCATGATGATGGACGCCTGTAATCCCAGCTACTCAGGAGACTGAGGCAGAATTGCTTGAACTTGGGAGGCAGAGGTTGCAGTGAGCCAAGATTGCGCCATTGCATTTCAGCCTGGGGGACTGAGTGAGACTGTATCTCCAAAAAAAAGAAATCAGTCACCACTTCTTCTTAGGGCACTAGATGTTTTGTCTTTCCTATCAGATTTTTATGCTCCTCAAAGTCAGAGTGAATGATTCTCTACATGTTCTATAGGTTCTCAAACATAAGAGTAAACAAAACATCTAAGCCAAACTGGAGGTGGGTTATACAAAAATTATCTGTACTTATCTTTGCAATTTTTCTATAAATGTAAAATCATTATAAAATTAAAATTATTAAATGTTTTTAAATGATCTAGACACAATAAAGTAGCCACTTATATACACTGTGTAACCCACATGTTACAGGAAAAACTCATGTATATTCACAGGAGGAATAGCCCTTTCCTAGTTTACTGGTATTATTAGAAGGAAGACCTAAGAACTTCCTCATGAATAAAATTCAACTGTCAATTATGCTACACTCTATACCAAATGTAAAACTGTCAAGTCACCCTGGCTCAGTTGTGACCATAATCTAGTTAGAGAACAACGTGTAACAAATAGGCATAAAGGAACAAAACAATATTTAACAATTCTCAAATATTTTTATATATAACAAAGGTGTGTCCACAGATTTGAAGTGGGAAGAGAAGTAGCAGGAAACTCAAAAATGATGATTTTTGAGCCCTTTATCTCTTACACTTCATAAAATTCTTCTGCTAATGCACAAATGCATTTTTAAAATTTTTTTGAGACACAATCTCACTCTGTCGCCCAGGCTGGAGTGCAGTAGTGTTTTCTCAGCTCATTGCAACCTCCACCTCCCAGTTTAAGTGATTTTCCTGCCTCAGTCTCCTGATTACAGGCACTCACCACCACTTCCGGCTCATTTTTGTAGTGCTAAGAAAGACGAAGTTTCACCATGTTGGCCAGGCTGGTCTCAAACTCCTGACCTCAGATGATCCACGCCCCCAGCCACACATATGCGTTTTTTTTGTGTAAAGTGCTAGCTTTCATCATATGCTAAGATCTAATGAGAAGTAACTAACGAATCAAAAGCAATGGCTCTTGGCCAGGCACCGTGGCTCAGGCCTGTAATCTCAACACTTTGGGAGGCTGAAGTGGGAGGATCACTTGAGCCCAGGAGTTCAAGACCAGCCCTGTCAACCTAGCAAGACCCTGTCTCTACCAAAAATAAATAAATAAATAAGCCAAGTGTGGTGGCACACACCTGTAGTCCCAGCTACTCAGGAAGCTAAGGTGGGAGAACTATTTGCTTGAGACTAGGCATTCAAGGCTACAGTGAAGCAAGGTCTCACCAATGCACTCGAAAAGAAAAAAAAAACAGACCTATGGCTCTAAATTGGGTCAGAGTCCTTGAAATTTTGGTGACCTGAAAAATACATTTTGGCAGAGACAAAACATTTTTAAATTCCCTGAAACAGCAGTATTAACAGCTAACATTTTTTTTTAATTGAGACGAGGTTTCACCATGTTGGCCAGGATGGTCTTGATCTCCTGACCTCGTGATCCACTCACCTCGGCCTCCCAAAGTGCTGGGATTACAGGCATGAGCCACCAGTCCAGCCTAACAGCTAACATTTACTGAATACGTCATGACATAATCTCATTTAATTCACACAATTCTTTAAGGCAGGTCCCATTATTGTCAATTTTACAGAATAAACAAAAGCTAAGTAATAGCTATTCAGTGGTAGAGCCAGAATTCAAACCCCAGATTATCTTGACCATGTTCCAATAAAATTTACAGAAACAGGCAGCAAGCCTCTTGAGAGCTACAGTTTGCCATTCTTAAGCTCTCAAAAGAGTTATAGGAAGCTTTTATTTTTATTCCTAACAAGTTCAAGCTCAGGGCCCTCACTAGAAGGCATTAACATTAGCACTGTGATACAAAGAGAATATGGGATTTGAGAAGATAACTTTCTTTCTTTCTTTCTTTATTATTTTTTATAGAGACGGGGTTTCACCGAGTTGGCCAGGCTGGTCTCAAACTCCTGACCTCAAGTGATCTGCCCAACTCAGCCTCCCAAAGTGCTGGGTTTATAGGCTTGCACCACGACACCTGGCTGAGAAGATAACTTTTGGTGTCCAAATTCCCTAAAAAGTTCAGCAATAAAAGATTCACTAAATATATTCTGATCTAGCCACTTTAGTGTAGTATTACAGAAACACTAAAAATTATGCAACTTGGCCAGGTGCGGTAGCTCACAGCTGTAATCCTAGCACTTTGGGAGGCTGAGGAGGGCAGATTCCTTAAGCCCAAGAGCTCAAGACCAGCCAGGCCAACATGATGAGACTCTATCTCTACAAAAAAAATACAAAAATTAGCTGGGTGTGTGGGGCACATGCCTGTCATCCCCAGTTATTCAGGAGGCTGAGGTGGGAGGATCACCTGATCCCAGGAAGGTCAAGGCTGCAGTGAGCCATGATAGCGCCACTGCACTCCAGCCTGAGAGAGTGAAACCCCCATCTCAAAAATAAATAAATAAAAAGTATGCTATTTAAGAGCATACAGTAATAAGGAATAAATTTAGTAAGATACAAAAATACATATAGCATCGATATAGTTGACTTAACTAAGACTAGATGTAAAGAGTGAAATGTTCCATATAGATTTCCTAGCCTCCGTGTCATGACTAGTGACCACATGGGCTATCATGCTAACAAGTTAATAAACTAAAAATCAAAAGTACAGGCTGGGCACAGTGGCTCACACCAGTAATCAACACTTTGGGAGGCTGAGGCAGGACAATCACTTGAGCCCAGGAGGTCAAGGCTACAGTGAGCCAAGATCACGCCATTGAACACTAGCCTGGGCAACATAGCAAGACCCTGTCCCAGAAACAAAAAGAAAGTCTAAAGAATAAACTTCAAGGAAGTCATGGAGAAAGAACACACTTTTCCACGGATACCGCAACTATGTCTTTGACAATATCAGAGTAAAGTCATCAACTACGTTCTCAATGCTTCCCTCCAAACTCTGTAGATTATCTAGAAACTGCAATCTTACCTCAAGTCCATGCCTTAGGACTCTCAGAGATGATCGGGGTCCCCTACCACAGGCCACATACAGCTGTGGAGTATCTTCATTGGCTAGGTCAGCTATCTGCACAGAGAAAAAGATGAAAAAATATCTACCAGTGCTGTTTTCAAACACAACTCACATTCTCGGGAGACAAACTATTTTTGACTGTATTCAGCTAATATATTGGCTACCAGCCCTGAGATATAAAGAGAAAAGCCCCAATGTTCTAAAGAGTAAAACAGTTTGATGCAGCAGGTTTTCCCAACCAAGGCTTAAATCAGTTTATAAGTTAACAAAGGAACTTTCACATTTAGAGATATGTAGTGTTCCACAGCCTTCAAGTGAAATTTAACATTTCCTTCTGATTAAAAACAGAGGTAACTACAACATTATCAGTACCCGCAAACTTTGTCACCAACAAAAACAACATTCATTTATGTCACTTTTAGGTCTGTAGATATCTCCAATTATCATTTACTCTCATCATTGCTGCAAAACTGTATTTATTACCCCTGCTTTTAGGCTGCACACAAACACAGATGCCCTATACAGATACATCTATGATGTAGCTCATCAGCATCTGGACTTTGAAGCAGTCTATACCTGACTGCTTAAAACAAACAGAAAAGTCATGTGTTTCTCTAGTATCCCAGACATCCAGCTGCTTTCCAATACAATTATGTTGACCAATATGTGAAAAGAGGTGAATCATCTGTATTGTAGTTTTGACAAACTGAATAGTTCAAATGAAAATTCTTTTTTTTTTTAATGAAAGAAAGAAAGAAAGAGGGAGAAAGAACAGGAATCTTGCTCTGTTGCCCAGGCTGAAATGCAATCTAAAAATAGGTATTAAAGACCTCTTTTATGCCGATAATTGTGCTTAACAACAGAGACAGGAAGGAATAAGGGAAGAAAATAACAAACAAACAGCCAACCAATATTTCATTTAAGTCTGCGAAATGCTATGCAATTGCTGAAGAGCGATTTACTTCCAAT
>CAUYLG010009182.1:0-13272 GCA_963573385.1 Cacajao melanocephalus
CAATTATTGGCATAATAGAGGTTTTTAATACCCATTTTTAGACTGCATTCTAGCCTGGGCAATAGAACAAGAATCCCGTTCTCTCTCCCTCTTTCTCTTCCTCTTTCTTTCTCTCTTACATTCTTTTTTTTCTTTCTTTCACTCTTTCTTTCTTTCTTTTCTCTCTCTTTCTTTCAAAAAAATAAAAATAAAAATATAAAAAAAGAAAGGGTAAATTCATCAGCTGCTCCTTTTAGCAGAGACTCAGAGCAGCTCAATCCACAGAAGACCTTATCTTGGTGGGCTTGGATGCACAGGAGAGTTTGCAACGGCATAGTGTTAGCTACAACAGCAAATGGAGGAGGTGAACCCTAAGCTTTGGCCTTGGCTCCACTCCGGAGCCACAGTGATCCTGGGCAGGTCACAGTCTTCCTGCTCCACCTGCACAGCAGACCAGAATGCACCTGCCCCCTGACCCTGTTGCAGCACACCACGTGGGCCCTGAAGAAAAGGGCCATGGACACTGTAGGGATACACAGAGGCGCTGATCCAGCCAGCACCTTTGACTTTGAATGAGCCAACACCTTTGCATGGCAAGTGTGCACTTCAATTGCCGTGGAACTGATGTGTTCTTTTCTTCTTTTGCTGCTAGGAAAATGATTATTTTTTGCCCAGGCGAGATGGCTCATGCCTGTAATGCTACTACTTTGGGAGGCCAAGGCAGGTGGATTGTTTGAGCTCAGGAGTTTGAGACTAGCCTGAGCAACATGGTGAAACCCCGTCTCTATATAAAATACAAAAATTAGCCAGGCATAGTGATGCACACCTGTAATCCAGCTACCTGGGAGGCTGAGGTGGGAGGATCGCTGGAGACTGGAAGGCAGAGGTTGCAGTGAGATGAGATGGTGCCTCTGCACTCCAGCCTGGGCAATAGAGCAAGACCCTGTTCTCAAAAGATACAAAATAAAATAATAAAATAATTTTAAAAAATAATAAAAATAATTATTTTTCATGTTGTGAAAAAAAAGCCACAGCTGTCCCACCAGGGATGCTTCACTTCTCTACTGTTCGGCCTGCAGCTTCTCTCAATATCTATTTTTTTCGTTTTTTTTTTTTGGAGACACTGTCACCAGGTTGGAGTGCAGTGTTACGATCTCAGCTCACTACAACCTCCACTTCCCGGGTTCAAGTGATTCTCCTGCCTCAGCCTCCCGAGTAGTTGAGATTACAGGTACCCACCACCATACCAGGTTAATTTTTTGTATTTTTAGTAGAGACGGGATTTCACCATGTTGGCCAGGCTGGTCTCGAACTCCTGACCTTGGGTGATCCACCCACCTTGGCCTCCCAAAGCCCAGGATTACAGACGTGAGCCACCACACCCAGCCTGAATCCCTGCTTTGAGCCCATTGCCACATATTCCACATAAGGCCACACTGCTTACTGCTACCTCCCCTTCTCTGTGGTATGTGGGGTGCCATAGCCACCTGAAAAATAACTCTTGCTAGCATAGCTAATCCTACTTCATTTTAAAATGCTCTTAGGTTTTTTAAAAATCTCCCATAAAATTTAAAGTTTACTTGTATTTTGACTATGAATGAATTTGGCAGAAATGGCTTCTTATGATTTTTGTTTTTATCTACCTTGCAACCTATTATGTGTTTGAAAAATTTCCTTTGCTGCAATCTATTACATGGTTTTAGTCTCTTGGTATCAGAGTTCAATTTTTTTCTTTCTTTTTTTATTCCAATTATTACCATGTTATTGGCTTTTCCACTTTTAATCATCTCCTTAAATTGTTCTTTCCACCTGGCAGCCAGGCACATTGGCTCATGCCTATAATCCCAGCACTTTGGGAGGCTGAGTCAGGAGGATTGCTTGAGCCCAGGAGTTTGAGACCAGCCTGGACAACATAGTGAGACCCTGTCTCTATTAAAAACAAAACAGAACAAACAAAAACAAAACAAAACAACAACAACAACAAAAACCCAAAAATCAAAACTTTTCAACTGGCTGCAAGCTACCCTTCTTTCATAGACAAATGCTTCAACAATTGATTGTTAAGTGTCCAGCTGATTTTTGATACTATCTCTGAAACTCCCAACTTTCTTCTAGTGATTACAAGATAAGTTCATTTGTCATCCTAATTCTGTGGTACAGAAAAATTAAGGTTTTGTTGATTTGTTTTTAGTGGGAAACAAAAAAAATTACTTCATTGCCAGGATCCCTTTTGGAGGGAGTTACAAACGAAGGCTGGAACTCACATCTCCTGGATCCGCTGCTGTATTTCCTTCAGTAAGCCTTAACTCAAAGAGTCATTGTGCAGATTAAGCTGTTTCCACAGTTGTACACACACCAATGTTGAAGTATTGTTTGTATACGCATTGGGGAATCATACCGGACCTAAGGTAATTTGGACCTCATCTAAATTTCAGACATGGATAATGCCCTATTTCTTAATCTGTGTGTTGTTTGTATTTATCTCTAAGTGTACATACTTAATATTCCTATGTCCACAAATATTTCCAAGTATATTTTCCATTTTTGTAGGATAAGCAGCTATTAAAAAGCAAGAACTGCAAAACTGAGGCTGGGCACCGCGCCTCACACCTGTAATCCCAGCACTTTGGGAGGCCGAGGCAGGTGGATCACTTGAGGTCAGGAGCTTGAGACCAGCCTGGCCAACATGGTGAAACCCCTGTCTCTACTGAAAATACAAAGGTTAGCCCAGGTGTGGTGGCGGGCACCTGTAATCCCAGCTTCTTAGGAGACTGAGGCACAAGAATCGCTTGAACCTGGGAGGCGGAGGTTGCAGTGAGCCAATTGTGCAAATGCACTCCAGCCTGGGTGACAGAGGGAGGCTCTTCTGTCTCAAAAACAAAACAAAACAAAACAAAAACCAAAAACACACAAACAAACAAAAAAAGAACTGCAGAAGCTAGCATGCACTAGTGGGCTTCGTGAAGCCAGGGTGATTTTCTAGCTAAGGAGGAGCCTTATTTGGTCAGATGCCTCCACCCATACACACCCACTTGCCCACCCAAACATGGAATTCTCCCACAGCCAAAGCATTCAGAGCTGTGGGGCTCTCTGAGGTAGGGGCTGAGGTGGCTTGACGCAAGCAAGTAACTCCCTCCAAACTGGTTATACAAGTTTTCCGCAACCCACAGCCTGTGGAAGAACCAGTTACTGAGTGAGGGTAAAGAAATCCCTTGATCAAGTCCTGGTCCACATTTGTTCAGATGATACTGCCAGAATTAACCCAGATGCCAGTAATTTAAAAGGACATTATCTACAATAGTGGTTCCCAATCTTCTTGACACCAGAAGTCCCGTTTCATGGAAGACAATTTTTCCATGTAAAAAATGGGGGAGGAGTTGGGGGAATGGTTTTGGGATGAAACTGTTCAGTTTCAGATCTTCGGGCATGAGATTCTCACAAGGAGCTTGTGACCTAGATCCCTTGCATGCACAGTTCTAGGAGAATCTAATGCCACCGCTGATCTGATAGGAGACCGAGCTCAGGTGCTAATGCTTGGTTGCCAGCTGCTCACCTCCTGCTGTGTGGCCCGTTCCTAACAGGCCATGGGACCCCTGATCGAGAATCCCCACTCTCCTCCTACTTCCTGCCCACTTCTTTCTACTAAGCATTCCAGCCATCTCAAAGAGGGCAGTCATCTGAGAAATGGGCTAGCCTGATTTTCACAATAGGATGGACCTTTACTGCAGTCAAAACACTTATTTCAAATAGAAGAGCAATAAATTGGTAATTATATTTTTGCCAGATGCCATCTCTATGAAAACACTAAATAAGACTAGGTTCGGTGGCTCGTACCTGTAATCCTAGCACTTTGGGAGGCTGAGACGGGTGGATCACCTGAGGTCAAGAGTTTGAGACCAGCTTGGCCAAAATGGCAAAAACTCCATCTATACTAAAAGCATAAAAATTAGCCAGTTCAAGACCAACCTGGGCAACATAGAGACTCCATCTCTTTGAATATTAAAAAAAAAAAAAAAGAGTCTTACAGAGCATGATCTTTAGTGCCCTTCCCCCAAGTCTTTAGGCTATCTAGGGACTCCACTCTAAGCTATCTTATTAGCATAAACACGTTATCAAAGAGGCTCATTATGAATAAAAAGACACCTATCAGGAATTCTCAAAAGTTTTAGATTAAAGACAAAATACATTTTAGGTTATATCACAGTTATATTTTCCAAAAAGCCCACCTTTAAGCCTTTCAACACTGCTAGAGTCAAGCTTCTCCCTAGACAGAAGCAAACTCAAAGTCTGATTACCAAAAACAAAAATATTTGCTTTTAGCTGATATCAGAGTAGATCAACTAATTATGCCTTTTAATCTACTTATTACTAAAATAGAAGAGAATATAACTTTGAGTAAAACATTCAAATAAAGCAAAGGGCTGCGGTCACCCTAAGTCACGGCAAGATGGCCCTGAAGGAAGACATAGGGAAAGGATGCCAGGGGCTCACTGCAGTCAGAATCAGAGGGTGGTGGCCAGGCACGGTGGCTCAAGCCTGTAATCCCAGCACTTTGGGAAGCCGAGACAGGTGGATCACCTCAGGTCAGGAGTTTGAGACCAGCCTGGCCAACATAGTGAAACCCCATCTCTAATAAAAATACAAAAAATTAGCTGGGTGTGGTGGCAGGTGCCTGTAATTCTAGCTACTTGGGAGGCTGAGGCATGAGAATCTCTTGAACCCAGGAGGTGGAGGCTGCAGTGAGCCAAGATTGTACCACTGTACCCCAGCAAGACTCTGTCTCAAAAAATAAAATAAAATAAAAAATTGGAAGGTGATTCCACCAACTTCTAGGGAGCTATTGTATTCTGGCTGTAATTTCATCTTATTTGAAATGCATCTTATTGATCACTGCCTCACTCTACGTACAAAAATGAATTTGACATAAGAAATACTAACACCACAGCCTGCCATCCAGAAGGAAACAGATCTTCGTGACCTAGGGACTGGCATATATTTGAAATGATAAAAAGAATCTTAAAAGAAAAAAATGATAAAGTGGATTTCTTCAAAAAGCCATATCTGGTTATCAGGAGATACTGTTAAGACACGGATGGAAAGGAGACCAGGCACCGTGGCTCACGCCTGTGATCCCAGCAATTTGGGAGGCCGAGGTGGGTGGATTGCTTGAGGTCAGGAGTTTGAGACCAGCCTGGCCAGCATGGTGAAACCCCATCCCTACTAAAATTACCAAAATTAGCCAGGTGTGGTAGTGCAAGCCTGTAATCCCAGCTACCTGGGAGGCTGAGGCAGAAGAATTGCTTGAACTCAGGAAGTGGAGGTTGGAGTGAGGATCGTGCTACTGCACTCCAGCCTGGGTGACAGAATGAAACTGTGTCTCAAAAAAGAAAAAAAAAGTCACATTAGCCAGGCATGGTGGCTCACACCTGTAATCCTGTAATCCCAGCACTTTGGCAGGCGGAGACAGGTGGATTATGAGGTCAGGTGTTCCAAGACCAGCCTGACCAACACAGTGAAACCCTGTCTCTACTAAAAATACAAAAATTAGCCAGGCATGGTGGCGAGCACCTATAGTCCTAGCTACTCAGGAGGCTGAGGCAGAAGAATGGCTTGAACCCGGGAGGTGGAGGTTGCAGCGAACTGAGATCACACCACTGCATTCCAGCCTGGGTGACAGAGAGAAACTCCGTCAAAAAAAAAAAAGGCACTTCTGCTTATCAGGAGGTATTGTTAAGAAACCGAAAAGGGACCAGGTGCAGTGACTCATGACTGTAATCCCAGCACTTTGGGAGCTGAGGCAGGAGGATTACTTGAGCCTGGGAGTTTAAGACCAGCCTGGACAACACACTTTTTTTGTCTGTACAAAAAATTCAAAAAAAAAAAAATAGTAAAGCAAATAAATTAGAAAGGGAAGCCATAGACTTAAGAGAAAATAGTCATAATACCAATATCTGACAAAAGAATTATCTCCAAAATATAAAGAACCCCTACAACTCCATAAGAATAGATGAATAAAAGATTTAAACACTTTGCAAAAGATGTGGTTGGCCAAGAGCACATGCAAAGATACTCAACGTAAGTCATCAGAAATCCTAAGTTAACACTATGAGAAAAAACTAGCACTAGAATGGCTACAGAGGCCAGCGTACCAAATGTTGGCAAAGATTTAGAGCGAGTGAATCCATACACGTTGCTCATAAGAATGTAAAATGGTATCAACCCTTTGGAAAATCATTTGGCAGTCTATCCAAGAATGCTCATATATTACTGTTAGTGAAAAAATGAGAGGCGACTAAATGTCCATTAAACAAGGAATGAATAAACAATGATAAATTTTGGCAACCAATGCTAATTAGCAATAAAAAGGAGTGAACTATTGCAAATACTTGAATGAATATTAAAAAAAAAATTGCTGTGGCGAAGAATCCAGACACAAAAATGCATGATTTCATTAACATATAAAGTCCTAAAATATGCAAAACTTATCTGTAGTGATGGAAATTGGATCGGTAGTTGCCTGGGGTGGGGGTTAGGGAAGAGACTGACGGCAGAAGAGCACAGGGGAATTTCCTGGGTTGACCAAAACACTCTACACCTTGATTGTGGTGATGGTTACAAGCATTTGTCCAAACTCATGTATTAATACTATACACTTATATTATATATTTGCTTATTTGTAAACCATACTGCTGTGGTTCAAATATCTGTCCTCTTCAAAACTCATGTTGAATCTTAATACCAGGCCCGGTGCAGTGGCTCTCACCTATAATCCCAGCACTTAGAGAGGCTGAGGCAAAAAGATTGCTTGAGGCCAGGAGTTCAAGATCAGATTGGTCAAGACAACAAGGACACAGTTCTGCAAAAAAATTAAGTAAATTAGCTGGACATGGTGGTATATGCCTGTAGTCCAAGCTACTGAGAAACTGAGGCAGGAGGATCCCTTGGGCCCAGGATGTCAAGGCTGCAGTGAGCCAGGACTGCACCACTGCATTCCAAGTTGGGCTGGAGAGTGAGACCTTATTGTAAAAAAATTAAAAAAAGAGGTGGGGCTTTTCAGAAGTGATTCGATCATAAGTGCTCCGTGCTTAGGAATGGATTAGCCCATTCATTAATTAATGGAGTCAAAGGTTAATGGATTAATGAGCTATTATGGGAGGGGAACTTGTGATTTTCTAAGAGAAAGCGCTGAGCTAGCAGCCTTAGCCCTTGGACCATATGAAGCCTGTGCTGTCTTGGAATTCTTCAGAGTCCATACCAGGAAGAAGGCTCTCACCAACGTGCTCCCTCAGCCTTAGACTTCCCAGCCTCCATAACTGTAAGAAATAAAGCACTAGGTCAGGCACGGTGGCTCAGGCCTGTGATCCCAGCACTTTGGGAGGTCAAGGAGGGCGGATCAGGAGATCAAAAGATCGAGACCATCCTGGCCAACATGGTGAAATCCAAAATTAGCTGGGTGTGGTGGCGCATGCCTGTAGTTCCAGCTACTCAGGAGGCTAAGGCAGGAGAATTGCTTGAACCCAGGAGGCGGAGGTTGCAGTGAGCCAAGATTGCACCACTGTACTCTCGCCTGGCAACAGAGTGAGACTCCGTCACAAAAAAAAAAAAAAGAAAGGAAGCCATTTTCTTTATATATTTCCCATGCTCACGTATTGTTATAAGCAACCAAAAACAGATTAAACAAAAAAGACATACTTCAATAAAGGTAATTTGAAAAAAGTCACTGATACATGGGAGAAAATAAACCAATCTCAAACATTATCCTGCATACAAGAACCTAGACACAAAAAGGTCATAACCATGAAGATTCCATTTACACCAGGTCCCAAACAGTCAAAACTACTTCATTCTGATAGAAATCACAAAATGCGGCCGGGCACGGTGGCTGACACCTGTAATCCCAGCACTTTGAGAGGTTGAGGAGGCGGGTGGATCATGAAGTCAGGAGTTTGAGACCAGCTTGGCCAACATAGTGAAACCCCGTCTCTACTAAAAATACAAAAATTAGCTGGATGTGGATGGCTTGCGCCTGTAGTCCCAGCTCCTCAGGAGACTGAGGCAGGAGAATCTCTCCAACCTGGGAGGCAGAGGTTGCAGTGAGCTGAGACCATGCCATTGCACTCCAGCCTGGGTGACAGAGTGAGACCCCTTCTCAAAAAAAAAAAAAAGAAAAAAGAAAAAGAAAAAAAGAAATCACAACTGCGGTCATCCCGGAGGCAGGGGTAGGTGAGAACTGATGGTAAAGGGCACAGGGGAGCTTTCTGAGTTGATGAAATATCCTATAACTTGATGGGATATAGTTACATGGGTATATACAATTACAAACACTTAAAATCTTTGTTTGTATGTAGATTATACCTCAACTTAAAAAAATGCATTCTACTCTCCCTCCTCCAAAGCATTTTACTGTGCTCAACTCTCTGTAGCTCTGGACTTTTTCTAGTGGTGCAATGACTAAGGTTATTTTAAATTCCACATCAGGGCAAGGTCTCCATATACTAGGAAAACTGGACAGGATCTTTGAAATTGAGTCTGTCCCAGAAAATTTCTGATGAAAACATGCCCATAAAGCAAAGCTCAGACAGGCCAATAAACCTTGTAAATTTGGCCACATATAACATTCTTCAATTAATACAGATAGAATAAGAGTTACCTGTTTTTTTTCTGTGCCCAGAGTTTCTTTCTTTCTAGAACCATGCTGGTTTCCTGCCTTCAGATCCAACTTCTGTTCTTTCCTGCTGCCCACCACTATGAAAATCCCAGGCACAGCACCCCTTCCTCTCCCTGGAGTCTCTCATCCTCCTCCTTCAGACACAGCTGCCAAGAGCAATAGCTTTATAAGCAGAAGCCCCTCCTCTTCTGGCAGCTTTACATACTAGAGCCAACCCTCTTCTGTAGCCAATGTCATTTGAAAGCCCATTAAAAAAAAAAAGCAGACACCCGGATTCAGATCTTTCTGAAACACAAGTGATTAGAGAGATAATAACACCTTTCCCTGACTATTCTTTTTTTTTTTTGAGACAGAGTCTCCCTCCGTTGCCCAGGCTGAAGTGCAGTGGTGCAATCTCTGTTCACCGCAACCTCTGCCTCCCGGGTTCAAGCGATCCTCCCACCTCAGCCTCCCAAGTAGCTGGGACCACACATAGGTACCTGCCACCAGGCCCGGCTAATTTTTGTATCTTTAGTAGAGACAGGGTTTCACCATGTTGGCCAGGCTGGTATTGAACTCCTGACCTCAAGTGATTCGACTGTCTCAGCCTCCCAAAGTGCTGGGATTACAGGCATGAGCCACCTTGCCAGGCCATCCCCTGATTGTTCTTACTAAAGTAACCTAATTTAGCTTCTGTAGAGTTTTGTGCTAAGTGACCTAGACTCTCAGAAAACTGCAAAGTAGCCCTATCACCCATTTATAAACTTTTATAATCCTTTATGTCAAATCCACCCCTCGACCAAAAAAAAAATAAATTTTTGTTGAAATAAAGCACTCCACACAACTTCCAAATATGTGAACTAGGCCCAGATATTCAATATGTGGGTCAGGATAGTTCTGTTGTTTGTTTTTGTAAGAGCAGAAACAAGTGATTTATTTTTTTATTTTTAGTGAAGATGGGTCTTTGCCATATTGACCAGGCTGGTCTTGAACTGGCCTCAAGCAATCTGCCTGCCTCGGCTTCCCAAAGTGCTAGGATTACAGGTGTGAGCTACCGCGCCTAGCCTAAGTGATCTTTAAGATGCTTCAGATTTTACTTTTTCATATATGGTACCATTCCTTTTAATTTGAGTGAGGTATTTGCTGGTAAATTAATCATTCCCTTCCAAATTTTGTTTATTCTCTATGTTCAGATCAATTTAGTATTAGGTGCAGCAGGAGGAATATGCGTAAGAAAACCATAAAACTTATGGGAGCAACTTAGAAAGTCAACTGACCCTAGCCTGGGCAAAATAGCGAGATCTCGTTTCTATAAAAAATACAAAAATCGGAGGGCGTGCTCATGCCTGTAATCCCAGCACTTTGGGAGGCCCAGGTGGGTGGATCTTGAGGTCAGGAAATTGAGACCATCTTGGCCAATGTGGTGAAACCCTGTCTCTACTAAAAATACAAAATTAGCAGGGCGTGGTGGTGCGTGCCCTTTAGTCCCAAGTACTTGGGAGACTGAGGTGGGAGGACTGCTTGAGCCCAGAAGGTCAAGGCTGCGGTGAACGGAGATGACGCCAGTGCACTCCAGCCTGGGCGACAGAGTGAAAGAAACCCAAAAACCAAAATCAAAACAAAACAAAAAACAAAAAAGGAAAGTCAGCAGACCATCTAGTCACTGAGATGCAGTGGAAGTATCCGATTAGATATATTGAGAGAAGGTGAGGTTGCAGGGAAAAGTTCGGATTAAAGAAAAATGAAGGGCAGCCGCGGTGGCTCAGGCCAGTTATCCTGATGCATAAGGAGGTCAGGCTACACGTACGAGGCCAGCCTGGGCAACATAGAAACCTCTCATTCATTAAAGAAAAAAAAAAGAAAAGAGTAAAGAAAGGAAAATTTAGGAATCATTGGAGCTATTCAACAACTCTGTAAATTTTAACAATGGACTGCAATGTTAAATATTATCTATAGACATGCAAATAAGGTTATCCGGTGAAGGACAAGTCTTCCTTTCCCCATGTAAAACCAGTTTCAATATTCCTGGATTATATTTCAATATTCAATATTCCTGATCTACAAACATACCCATTCTTTGGATTCTTCTTTAATCTGGCTATAACAGCCTCACCAGTTTCATCATTAATGAGTGCTGGGACTCAGAAGATACCCCAAAATATGGGACTTTGACATGCTGGAGACCTCAAGGTCTCTCTGACCTTCCCTGCTCCCAGCTCGACAAAGCCTTTATCTGCTTAAGATCCAGACCCACCAAAAAGATCAATTGTTTCTTTTCCCCTACCTGTAAGACCAAGAATATACACACACCTGAACAGACCCTTTCACAAGATAATGTAGCTTCTTCTCTCCCCTGACCCATTCATTCTCCCTAGCAAGCACCTCAACAGAACTGCTCTTCTCTTCCCTTCCATAACCTGCCAGAGTGGTCTAGAAGCTTCTGACACATGTTGCAGAGTAGGATAATTAATCACTCTGAGTCTCCCTGTGTGCGTGTTACATAGATGTGTATGCATGTACCATTACATGACCTTAAGAGTCTTGTTGCTGTATTACCAATAATGACTGAAGGAAATTGGTATTTTTGTCCATTTCAGCTACTACTAGGATAATCTTATAAGTTATTTGGAAAGTTATGTTTTGGTCTATTTAATATATGTGCCTCGATGAAAAAACACCTTTTGCCACAGGGGACACCAGTGTTTCAATATTGATAGGAGCAAAACACATGAGAGTATTTTATTTATTTATTTATTTTTGAGGCAGAGTCTTGCTCTGTCGCCAGGCTGGAGTGCAGTGGTACGATCTTGGCTCACTACAACCTCCGACTCCCAAGTTCAAGCCGTTCTTCAGCCTCAGCCTCCCGAAAAACTGGGATTACAGGCGCCCACCACCACGCCTGGCTAATTTTTTCATTTTTAGTAGAGATGGGGTTTCACCCGAGGACCAGGCTGGTCTCAAACTCCTGACCTCAAGTGATCTGCCCGAGCAGCCTCCCAAAGTGCTGGTATTACAGGTGTGAGCCACCAGCCCAGCCTGAGAGTAATTTTATAAAACATTATTTCTTTATCATTTCAAACCTGAAGCACTCCAAAAGTCCCAACCTTTTGCACATTTGCCGCAGCGACATTGATTTGGTAAATAGATGTCACACTCTTATTTGATGACTTAGGTATCTTTTCCGGCAGTGTTATTGTAAGGTAACATAAGGAGTGTTTTCTTTTAGTTTCAATTAATTAAATTTCAAGTGGTTCCCCGAAAAACCCCTGCTCTCTTATATTCAAACTCACCTCTATTTTCCTCACTAGGAAAGACCTTTTTTCCATCCTTGGATTGGAATTTGGAATTCTGTGCTAAAATGCCTTTCAGTTAAAATCTGTGAACGCGGGTTAAAACCTTAGGAGGTGCTGGCACTTTACGAAAATGGTTTTGTTTAATCTGCTTTCCCAGAAGGCTGCAAATGGGAATTCCAGACAAACCCACTTGGGTGAGTCACAGCACGCGAGCTGTGAGCCTCCTCACGCGGCTCGGCTCGGAGTGTAGCCCAGGCCGGCGGATCCAGGAGCCCGCCCCCAGCTCTCCAAACCCGGGAAGAGAGAGGCGTCACTGCTGAGAGCGAGGGATGACGCTGCTTCTTCAATTAATTCGCCCCCAAGATGTTCTTACCTACACAAGGGGGTCTCTGTTCACCAAATCGCTCACTTGCGGGACGGTCACGCACCTGCAGCTGTCGGATGGATCCAGGCGCTCTTGTTAAGGGCGGGGGCGGAGCCTGCCTGGCCGAGAGCCCGGGGCCACGCCCCCACGTTGTGCATATGCGAGTCGAGGCCTCTAGACCTTTCATCACAGTGGGGAAGCCCTGGGCCAGGGCTGGTTTTCCGGGCAAAAATAGTCAACTCCGCCGAAAGGAGCAACTTAAGTAATACACTGACATTCAGCATGATGAAGCTGGATGGCCTGAATCCGAAGTCGATCATTTGCTTTATTTATAAATATGTCCTTTCTTATGAATCCAAGGCTGGCTGTGACCCCCACTCTACACTGAAGAAAGTGAGGCAGAAGGAAGCAGGCCTCTCTTCCTTCTGCAGCCCCTCTCCTCCCCTCCTCTCCCCCTCCCCTCCCCTTTCCCTTCTCTTCCCCTCCCCTCCCCTTCCCCTTTTCCTCCCCTCCCCTCCCCTCCCCTCCTCTCTTCCTTTCCCTCCCTCCCTTCCTTTCTTTCTTTCTTTCTTTCTCTTTCTTTCTTTCTCTTTCTCTTTCTCTCTTTCTTTTCTTTTCTCTTTCCTTCTTTTAGTCAGGGTCTCACTTCATCTCCCAGGCTGGAGTACAGTGGTGCAACCCCCAGCTCACTGCAACCCCGATCTCCCAGTCTCAGTGATCCTGCCTCAGCCTCCCAAGTAGCTAGGCTTGCAGGTGGGCCCCACCAGGTCACATTATTTTATTTTGTTTTATTTTTGTAGAGTCAGAGTCTCACTATCTTGCTCAAGATCCAATTTGAACTCATCCTCAAGGCAGGTTCTTAATGACTTACAAAGAGACTTAGACTCCCACACAATAATAGTGGGAGACTTTAACATTATACTGTCAATATTAGACAGATCAACGAGATAGAAAATTAACAAGGATATCCAGGACTTGAACTCAGACCT
>CAUYLG010009184.1:0-49931 GCA_963573385.1 Cacajao melanocephalus
CCCTCAGGCCAGGAGCCCCCCACCCCCCCCGACCCGCGCCAGTCTGCCTCCTTTCACTCTGGCCTCTCTCCAGGCTCCAAGCAGGTTTTCTGCCCCATGGAGAGTCCCCAGGGGTCCTGACCTTGGCTCGGGGGCACCCCCTGGGTGTAGGTGGTGGTCTTCTTGAGAGTGTACTGGCGCCCACAGGCCTCGTCCTCCTCCATGATGCCTTTGCTGCTGACGGAGGGCACGCAGGTGTTGGCGCCTGAGTGGATGCCCGAGTCATAGGTGTACGTCTGCTGCCACTCAGTCACCTTGATAGGCTGTTCCATCAGATTCATCACCTCCATCGTGGCTACTGGGGGCACAAAAGAGGAAGTCAGGAGGCAGGAAGTCAGCTGGCCCCAGTGGGGCACCCCAACACGTGGCCCAGCCCCCAGCTTCAGCCCATCCCCAAGTCCTGCCTGTCTTCCCACGTCATCACCCTGGCCCCAGGGGTTCCAATGAGGGTGCAGGCAGGAGATGAGGGGAGTGCCCAGAAGGGTACCAGGCCCAGGGAGGGACTGCCCATGATGAGACACCCTGGGAGCAGTAAGCCCCAGGGGCGCAGCTGTGTGTGAGTCCTGGGCTTGCATCTCTGACCTCTCAGAGGGATGAGCCCCAGGAGGCAGGGCAGTAAAGGACCAGCTGCCACCAGCAGCCCCTGCTCACTCACCTTGCTGCCCTGACCCAACTCTCCCAGGGGCAAGAGAAGGCACTCAGGGCCTCCAGCAGCTTCTGAGATCCCCTGGACCCACCCTCAACCCCTGGGACTCCCTGGGAAAGGCTGCAGGGAGGAGGCACCCAGCCATTGGGCAGGAAACTGGGTGGGGCAGGGAAGCGGTCTGACAGGTTTCTCTGGAGCGCCCCAGGCTCCCTCTGAGACTCTAGGATCTGGCTTTCCTACAGGTTGGGCAGGATCCTAAGTGGCCCCGAGGCCCGGGCCCTAAGGCCCCTTCTCTCCCAGCCTTCCCAGCCCCTAGAAGCCTTTTTGAGTCCCACAGAGCTGTTCAAATCTCAGCTTCTCACTACTGGGGCAATTCCGCTCTCCACGGAAACTCAGTGTCCTCATCTATAAAATAGGGTCATGCCACCTCCCTCAAAGGTGGTTGCGAGGATCTGGTGCAGCGGATCTGGTGCGGCGCCTGGTGCACAGCAGGTGCTGAGGCCACAGCCATTACCATCAGCAACGCCTCTCCTCCAGAAGTGCTTCCTCACCTCCTGGTCTCCCCGAGCCCAGGCTAGGGATCTGGGGTGGGGCAGGCCTCTGGGTAGTCACTGCCATCAGGAACCCCTCTCTCTCTCTGCAGAGGTTTAGGGGCACCTGAAGGTTAATGAGTGCAGAACCATACTTTGTACGAGGCAGGTGAACTTCCCACTTGGTCTGTGTTTGGCTCCACTGTCCCGGGAACTGACCTGCAGAGGTCAGCAGCTGCAGGGAGAATGGACGCCGGGGAGAATGAACACCGTGATCCCATGAGGGCCTACTAGGAGCCAGACCTCTCACAGACACCATCATACTCACAAGTGAGTTTCAAAGCGCATGCGCTGTTCCCCCACATACAGATGCAGAAACTGAGGTAGAGCTGCCAGGTGCGGTGATCCCACCGCACCTGGGATCCCAGCACTTTGGGAGGCCAAGGCGGGTGGATCACGAGGTCAGGAGTTCAAGACCATCCTGGCCAGAATGGTGAAACCCCATCTCTACTAAAATTACAAAAAATTAGCCGGGCGTGGTGGCACGTGCCTGTAGTCCCAGCTACTCAGAAGACTGAAGCAGGAGAATTGCTTGAACCTGGCAGGCAGAGGTTGCAGTGAGCCAAGATTGCACCACCGCACTCTAGCCTGGGTGACAGAGCCAGATTCTGTCTCAAAAAAAAAAAAAAAGAAATGGCAGAGTGGCAGAGTTGGGACTGGCATCAAGCATGGGTGTGAGGAGCACTGAGTTCTGTGGCCTTTACACATCCCGGCACAGTCTCAGTGAGTAAGCACAATTCAGGCTGGTCCACCCATGAAGCCAAGCAGCACCCGGGTTGTCTCACTGTGATGGGGACCAGGTGAGGGTGAGGGTGGTGTGGCTAGGCAACCTGGCCCCACCCAGGAACAAAGATCACCAAGGATAAGTCTTCCCCATGATAGCCCCAGTGCCGCCCTCCAGGACGATGACGAATGCTCCTGCAGGCCTCCCAGCCTTTTATGGCAGGCAGCCGTGAGCACACCTGGAACAGGCAGAGGCAGGGGCCAGGCTAGCTCCCAGTTGCCTCCTTCCCTCTCCTCCCGCCATCCCGAGTGACTCAGAGTTTCGGGCTGAGGCCCAGTGCGGTGGCTCACACCTGAAATCCCAGCACTTTGGGAGGCTGAGGTGGGTGGATTACCTGAGATCGGGAGTTCGAGACCAGCCTGACCAACATGGAGAAACCCCATCGCTACTAAAAATACTAAATTAGCCAAGTGTGGTGGTGCGTGCCTGTAATTCCAGCTACTCAGGAGGCTGAGGCAGGAGAATCATTTGAACCTGGGAGGCGGAGGTTGCAGTGAGCAGAGATTGCGCCATCACACTCCAGCCTGAGCAACAAGAGCAAAACTCCGTCTCAAAAAAGTTTTGTGATAAACAGAAGCAGGTCTGCAACCCCAGACAGCAGGCTCTGGGCTGCCAGATGTGCACAGCTGCTTCCCAGGCATTCGCAAGTGCAGCTATTTCAGGAGGAGCCCCCCAGCCCCCTTTCCACATGCACCCTTTCCCTGGCAGCAGAGGGGAATGGCCACAGGTAGGAAACGGGGGTAGGGGGCTCAGTGAAGGCAGACACGGGATAATCCTGCTGGGCGCTCCTTGTGCCCTACTGCCTTCCCCAACCATCCCCCTGCCCCAAGGGTGGGTCCCAAGAGAGAACAGAGGAGAGCTTGGAAGAGAAGCTGCCCTCGGGGAGGAGGGAGAAAACCAGACATCCAAACAGGAGAGAAGGAAGGTGCAATGTACCAGTAAACACGGCCGCAGTAACCCTCTGAATACCACTCTGTTGTGCTCAAGGCTGAGCAACATCTGGACGCTGCTGGACATCTGCAGCTCTGGTCAATAAACACGCTGCATCCCAGCCAGAGGACTCTCCTCTATAGACACTGCCTAACCCTGGGGCTTCTCAGCTAAGTGGGAGGGGAGTGGGCCTCAGTCCAAACCACAAGGGTCACCCCTCACCAGCCTCACATCGAAAAAGACCACCACAGTCAAGGCTGGCCATGGGCGAGGAAATTCCTCAGCAGGCCCCTCACCACCCCCAACAGCCCAGGTCTGCCGCCAGGAGACTGCTGAGGGCTGGACGGCTGCCCAGGGAGAGGCAGAGGCCACAGGATGCCATGGGGGCGGCGGAGCGCCCAGTGGCCTTTATTATTAAATGACTCTCATTCTTCCCTCAAAGCAGCCCTGGCACATGTTTTATTATTCCCAATTTTTTCCCTTCTTTTTTTTTTGTATGTGTGTGTGAAACAGAATCTCACTCTGTCACCCAGGCTGGAGTGCAGTGGCACGATCTTGGCTCACTACAAACTCCACCTCCCGGGTTCCAGTGATTCTCCTGCCTCAGCCTCCCAAGTAGCTGGAACTACAGGCACACACCACCACACCTGGCTAAGTTTTGTATTTTTAATAGAGAAGGGTTTTACCATGTTGGCCAGGCTGGTCTTGAACTCCTGACCTCAGGTGATCCACCCACCTAGGCCTCTGAAAGTGCTGGAATTACAGGTGTGAGCCACCATGCCCAGCTTTATTCCCAGTTTCTAGGTGAAGAAGCTGTGGCCGCACACTGACAAAATGGCAGCACTCATGGTAGGACCAGCATCCAGTCCACCAGAGAAGCCTGAGTGGGGCTGAGCCCTCTGACCAAGGCGCTTGCTTGCAGATGGAAGAAGAGCGCCCAGCTGCGAATCAAAAGTCCCAGGTTCAGGCCAAGCTCAGCAGCTCACTCCTGTAATCCCAGCACTTTGGGAGGCTGAAGCAGACGGATCACAAGATCAGGAATTTGAGACCAGCCTGGCCTACATGGTGAAACCCCATCTCTACTAAAAAGTACAAAAATTAGCCGGACACGGTGGCGCACACCTGTAATCCCAGCTACTCAAGAGGCTGCGGCAGGAGAATCGCTTGAACCCCGGAGGCAGAAGAGGTTGCAGTGAGCCGAGATGGCACCACTGCACTCCAGCTTGGGCAACAGAGCGAGACTCCATCTCAAAAAAAAAAAAAAAGTCCCAGGTTCTAGTTCCAGTTCTGCCACAAACTGGCAGGGTGTCCCTGTGTCCCTGGATCTCAAAGGAACATTGATGTCTAAAATTGTAGGAATATAATACCAGGATTCGCACGACAGACAGAAGAAAGCTGAGGGTGGGCAACATCAGAGTTGGGAAGCAGTTCAGAGAGAGGATACACAGCAGAAACTCCTCCTGAGGAAGGGGCTGGGGGAGCTGTTCCTGCAACAGGAAGGCTGGAAGTCAGACCTCAGGCAGGACAGTCAACCAGCCCCACCCCTCTCCTTACCTACTGCCCAGGAGAACAAGGGAACTTCTCCCACAAGAAACAAAAGTGCTGGTTTTACAGTTCCTAGGGTGGAGGAGCCACACCCAGTGGGTCCTGTCCCTCTCCACCCTGGACCTGGAGTCAGACCTTCCGCAATGCCCCCAGAGCCAGGGTGGAAGCAAGAGAGACAGACTCGGGCCCTGCCCACTCACCCCAGCCAGAGACGGGCAGGGACAGAGACAGGGCGGGTTTCTGAGTTGAATGGGGGGCCTTTGTTTAGAGCAAGCTCTATTGTTAGCAGCACAGGAGGAAGAAGCCAGCTCAGAGACTGCAGGCACAGCCCAAGGACAGGAAGAGGGGTGACAGGCCCTGGAGAGGGGGTGCAGAGGACCCTTCCCCACCGGGCCCATACCAGCTAAGAGTGTGAGCAAGTAATGAGGCTAGATTGGGTGCACCCCTACCCTTCATTCCTGCCTCCCCCTCTGCACAGCCAACCCAGAGGGCTGGCACCCTGCACCCTAGGTCCAAGACCATCCTGGCAGAGTGTGGCCCAGCCCTGGCATTAAAAATAGCCCCACCAGAGCTACACCAGGCTCGTTCCCCAGCCAGTACCTGCCAAGGACAGTCAGCAACGGGCACAACTAGGCTGGACTGCAGGGCACCAAGTGCAAAGACGACACCTGGAAATAAGGACAGGAACGGGTCACCCCAGAGGCCATGCTGGAAGCAGGCTCAGAAACATGGCATTTGGAGACAGAGGAACAGGGTGGAGCAGGGCAGGGCTGGGTCCCCCAGAGATTCCTTAGGCCAGAGGCTAGCACCCTGTGCAGACACGGGTCCCTAGGCTCAGACAGTGACAGAGGATGCACGCAGGATTCAGAGTGAGGAGAGGGGTCCTTCCAGCCCCAGCACTCACTGGCTATGCCCTTGGGCAAGTTACTCAATTTTCTTAAGCTTCCTTTTCTCATCTGTAAAATGGAGATGATCAAGTGACTTCTTTTGTCACTGTGACTCTGGAAGCCCTCCATCCACAAGAAAGGCATGCATTCTCATACTAGAAGAACAAAGGTGGCAGAGGAGGCGGAAGCCAGCTGGTGCAGTGGCTCGTGCCTGCAATCCCAGCACTTTGGAAGGCGAAGGCGGAAGGATCGTTCGAGCCCAGGAGTTCAAGACCAGCCTGGGCAACATAGTAAGACCCTGTCTCTACAAAAAATAAAAATAAAAATAAACTAGCTGGGCATGGTGGCACGCCCCTGCAGTCCCAGCTACTATTTCAGAAGCCAAAGCATCACTTAAGCCCAGGTGATCGAAGCTGCTGTGAGCCAGGATCACGCCACTGCAGCCTGGGTGACAGAGCAAGACTGTGTCTCAAAAAAAAAAGGTGAGGACGGCACAGAGATCTGCCTGGCAGTCTGTTTGGGGGCACCCTGGCTGCTCTCTCTGACCCTTGAAATGGGGACTTGGTAGGGAGCTGCCTCCCAGGCCCTGGGGAGGCAGAAGGAACATGGCTGAGGAGGAGAAGGGGAGTAGAGATTCGCTCAGGCCAGGTAGAGACATAAGGCTGCCCCCATGAGTCCATGCTGCCTCCTGCAGCCAGGGGCAGCTGCACAGCCAGGCCCCGCACAGCAGTCCCAGAGGGAGGTTGGGCTCAGCGGGGTCTCCACCCCCACCTTCCTCACACTGTCCCTGGCTCCCGCTGAGGTCTGGCCAGCAGCTCCAAGCACAGACACAAAGAGACTCTAGAAAAGTGCAGAGACAGACATATGGACTTCCCTTGAGAGCCTGTCTTCCACTCAGGCTGGGGCTTCCCAGGGAGGCCTCTACCCTCTGGCTGGCAGCTCCAGGAGGGAACTTCCCGCAGACTAGAGCTTCTCTGGCAGACACTGTGGTCTCCATCAGCAAACTGGTTCATTCCAAGAGGGCAGAACTGAGGCAGGAGCTGTGTCAGAGAAGCTGGTCTTGGGCTTCCGGAGGAAAACCCTCACTTCCAGTCTGGAGGGCAGCCCGGGCTGTGGCCTGAGGATGAGCTGGGGCTGGGGGAGGCTCGGGCCTGCCGACCCAGCTGCTGTTTGTTTTCCTCCTTCTGGGCTCCTTCCCAAAGCAAACAAACCCAGCTGGGAAAATGAAGGGGATTTGTAGGAGAGGGAAATGCCACGGCCAAGTGGCTCGACCCGGGCACTTCTATGCTCCCCTGGAGAGGGCTCCAGCTGGAGCTCTGTTCCCTGCTGGTGACCCCCGTGGACAGATTCCCAGACTGGCAGACAAACCCAAAACGGGACTCCTGGGAATGGAAAAACACTTCTCCCAACACCAGGAAACAACAGTAAAAGGCTGACATGTGTTGGTGACGCACAACACACAAACACTCTCATTCCACTGCCTCCAACCACCGCCAGTGGGGCTTGGGCAGCCCGGGGTTCATGTGCAGCCCACTCCTCAGTCACAGCAGCTCCGGCCCCAGCTGACTGACGCCCATTCCCTGGGGAGTGATTCTGCAGGGTGTGATTCTGCAAGGATCCCTACATGACCCTCTTCTGGGACAATCCATCTGTTTATCATACAACACATGCTGGAAAACCAGGATTAGAATAAAGGTTCAGCTAAAATGTTACTGTAGGCAGGGTCCAGCGTCTCACCTCTATAATCCCAGCATTTTGGGAGGCCAAGGCAGGTGCAATCCTTGAGCCCAGGAGTTCAAGACCATTCTGGGCAACATGGCGAAACCCTATCTCTACAAGAACATGCAAAAATTAGCTGGGCATGGTGGCATGTGCCTGTAGTCCCAGCTACTTGGGAGGCTGAGGTGGGAGGACTGCTTGGGCCCAGGAGGTAGAGGTTGCAGTGAGCTGAGATCATGCCACTGCACCCCAGCCTGGACAACAGAGTGAGACCCCATCTCAAACAAACAAACAAAAACTGTTACTATATACAGAGCATGAGCTCATAAGGATCAAGGCTCAAGAATAAAAGGATGCCAAGAAAAGAGGAAGCGACCTTAATGAAAGTTGCCTTTTAGGATTATGGGCAATTTTTTTCCTTTTCTGTTAAACTTTTCTAAACTTTCCAATTTTTTTTTTTTTACAATGATTGGATATTACTTCTTTTCTTTTCTTTTTCTTTTTTGAGACAGGGTCTCGCTCTGTTGCCCAAGCTGGAGTACAGTGGCACAATCATGGCTCACTGCAGCCTTGAACTCCTGGGCTCAAGTGATCCTTCCATCCTTCTGCCTCAGCCTCCCGAGTAGCCAGGACCACAGGCACATGCCACCATGCTTGGCTAATTTTTTTTTTTTTTTTTTTGAGACAGAGTTTTGTTCTGTTGCCAAGCTGGAGTGCAGTGGGGCGAACCCAGCTCACTACAACCTCTGCCTCCTGGGTTCAAACGATTCTCCTGGCTCAGCCTCCCGAGCAGCTGGGACCACAGGTGCGCACCACCACGGCCAACTAGTTTTTTGTATTTTAGTAGAGACAGGGTTTCACCATGTTGGCCTGGATGGTTGCGATCTCCTGACCTGGTGATCCACTCACCTCAGCCTCCCAAAGTGCTGGGATTACAGGTGTGAGCCACCACACCCGGCCTTTTTTTTTTTTTATTTTTAGAGATGGGAGGTTGCTATATTGCACAGGCTGGTCTTGAACTCCTGGCCTCAAGCAATCCTCCTGCCTCAACCTTCAGAGTGACTGGGATAACAGGCGTGAGTCACTGCCTCCAGCCAGATACTACTTTCTCAATCAAGGGAGAGGAGGAGTCTCCCCTAAATAAGCAGCTTACTGATTGCCAAGCCCCTGTCGCAACTGTGCCCTAGTCCCTGCCACTGTCTCAATAGTGGGGAAAGACACAGAAAGTTGAGTTTCAGCTGGGTGTGGTAGCTCATGCCCATAATCCTAGCACTTTGGGAGGCTGAGGTAGGACGAATGTCTGAGCTCAGGACTCCAAGACCAGCCTGGGCAACATAGCAAGAACCTGTCTCTATACAAAACTTTAAAAATTAGCTGGCATGGAGGTGCATACCTGTGGACCCAGCTACTCAGGAGGCTGAAGTGGGAGGATCGCTTG
Organism: Cacajao melanocephalus; assembly: GCA_963573385.1. Taxonomy (NCBI): domain Eukaryota; kingdom Metazoa; phylum Chordata; class Mammalia; order Primates; family Pitheciidae; genus Cacajao; species Cacajao melanocephalus. The sequence continues at coordinate 8,579 of CAUYLG010009184.1, forward strand.
AGCCCAGGAGTTCAAGGATGCAGTGAGCTGTGATCATGCCACTACATTCCAGCCTAAGCAACAGAGTACCTACCTCAAAAAAAAAGGAAAGGAGGCTGAGTGTGGTGGCTCACGCCTGTAATCCCAGCATTTTGGGATGCCGTGGTGAGCGGATCACTTGAGGTCAGAAGTTCAAGACCAGCCTGGCCAACATGGTGAACCCCCATCTCTACTAAAAATATAAAAATTAGCCGAGCGTGGTGGTGGGCACCTGCAGTCCCAGCTACTTGGGAGGATGAGGCAGGAGAATTGCTTGAACCTGGGAGGAAGAGGTTGCAGTGAGCCTAAATCGAGCCACTGCACTCCAGCCTGAGCAACAGAATGACACTCCATCTCAAAAATAAAAAAAAAGCCAGGTGTGGTGGCTCACACCTGTAATCCCAGCACTTTGGGAGGCTGAGGTGGGCGAATCACGAGGTCAGGAGTTCGAGACCATCCTGGCCAACATGGTGAAATCCCATCTCTACTAAAATACAAAAAATTAGCCGAGCATGCGGGCATGGAGAAGGGGGGAGGAAAGAAAACTGAGCTTCCTGCCCTGAGGGCCCCAAAGGCCAAGACACCGGGAGGCTGAGCACTGGGGAGTGGTCCGAGAGCTTTCCCTTCAGATCTGGCGGAGGAAGTTGCCGCACAAGGAGATATTGCATGTCCCCAGACTCAACCATGTCCCAGGAGAGGCCTCTCAGTGTCACTTGCAGGAACACAAGCCCTGGTGGCCTGCTCAGCCACACTGCTTTTCCTCTTCACAGGGGTCACGGGGCCAGCTCACAGATGCCTCTCCTTCTCACTGCCAGGTCGCTCTTCCCCCAAAAGATTCAAGATAAGGAGTCTCCCCAAAGGGCGGCGATTCCTGCCTGGCCTCCCTGCCAGACAGGACAGCCCTCATCAGAGAAGAGTCAATGCTGAGCCTCCGCCTTTCCCTCTTACCCCTCAACTCAAGATCTGTCTTTAGCAGGCAGAAAATCCTTCCTCCCGTCTAGACTGCGTCCCTTCTGTAAGAGCGTCGTGCTGTAGCTCTCCTGTCCTCAGGGGAAGCAGAAAACTGCACACGGCCTCTCGGTAGCAGTTGGCGGGACAGGGTGCATTCTCTTTTCTTCTCTGTTTCAAGTCCCATTAGCCTTCTCCACGATCAATCATCCCCAAGCCTGGGGTCCCCGCCTGCCCTCACGGGATGCAGAAGAATGGTAGTGGCAGGCTCAGTACTCTGGCTGCACCATCTCATGAGAGAACCCATTCCCCAGACCCCAAATCCACGCCCATTCTGGTGTCAGATGTCCAGCTGGCAGCAACGCCAGAACCAGGCAGGTCTGGAGGACAATCTGACACCAGCTCCTCCCTAGAGGGCCAAGGCTCTGGCTGACAGGCAGCACGCATGCCCCCCACCTCCATCACCAGAAAGGCCCTCCCAGCAGCTGCCTATCTCAGGTGTCTTGGGCTCCAGAGCAGAGGACAGCCAGTTCCCCATCAAGAGCAGCCTGGCAGCACTGCCTGGCCCACTCCAGCAGGACATTAGCCTAGGCCTAAATCAGACTCCCGTTTCTCTCCACTCCCCACAAAGCAGTACCCCTTTATCTTGGCACAGCCCACAGCCCCCAGCCCCCAGCAAAGCAGGCAACTCCCACCTCTTACACAGGGACAAGCCCAAAACACCCATGGTTCTACCTAACTCAAGCTAGGAGGCAGCACAGCTTTGACCCCGGCCTCCTGTTTCCCGCTCAACCTCCTCCCAACACTCACCACAGCCCTGGCCTTAGGGAGAAGCCTCCTCCACAGGGAACTAAAGATCAAGCCACTGGGGAGGTTTCAGAGGGCTGGTGGCCGGGACAGGTATCATTTGCGCCTACCAAACCTGCCCTACATTCACCAGCCACATTCTTTATTCTCTTCTCCCCAATCAGCCAGAGGCTCTCAAAAGGAAATGCAGAAAAATCCTTTCCACTCACGCCTATAATCCCAGCACTTTGGGAGGCTGAGGCAGGTGGATCACCTGAGGCCAGGAGTTCGAGACCAGCCTGCCCAACGTGGCAAAACCCTGTCTCTACTAAAAATACAAAAAATTAGCCAGCCATGGTGGCCAGATCCTATAATCCCTGCTACTCGGGAGGCTGAGGCAGGACAGTCACTTGAACCTGGGAGGTGGAGGTTGCAGTGAGCCGAGATTGCGCCACTGCACTTCAGACTGGTGACAGAGCGTGACTCCATCTCAGGAAAAAAGAAAATCCTTTTCAGAGCTGCATGGGGCAATACGGCAGGATGGGTTCTGGGCTTGAAATCAGAGGACCCAAACGCCAGTCTTGGTGCTGCTTGGGTCTCACTGTACGACCTTGGGCAAATTACTTAAGTTCCCTGAGTTTCAATTTCCTCATCTGTAGAATGGGGATAATGATACCCGCTTTTTTTCTGAGACAGAGGTTCACTCTGTAGCTCAGGCTGGAGTACGGTGACACAGCTCACTGCAGCCTTGACCTCCCTGGACTCAGGTAATCCTCCCACCTCAGCCTTCCCAGTAGCCAGGACCACAGGTGTGCACCACCATGCCCGGTTAATTTTTCTATTTTTTTGTAGAGACAGGGTTTTGCCATGTTGCCCAGGCTGGTCTAGAACTCCTGGGCTCAAGCAACCCGCCTCTCTAGACCTCCTAAAGTGCTGGGATTTCAGGTTTGAGCCATGGAGCCTGGCCAGCCTTAAGTTTGAAGTGAGAATAGTTTATGAAAGTGCTTGGTTTCTGTAAAGTCTTACCTTGATCTTGAGTTACCATTTGTCAAGTACTTACTGGGTAGATAGGTATTAGTATTCCCATTTTGACAAAGAGGTCACTGAGGCTCAGGTAATGTAATGAGAGACAGAGGCGGGTCTCAAACCCAGCTCAGTTCAAGCCCAAAGCCCTGTGCTCAGAGCTGCCCCATCGTCCCATCTCTCCAAATAAACAGTCCTTCTGTAGACTAGTCAATGGACTGATCTCATCCTAAGGTGGCTCCAGGAAGGGAAAAAGGCTGGCAGCCCTAGCCCGTCCTTTTTCGTTCCTATGCACTGCATTCTCAAAGCCTCGGCCCTGGCATTCCAAACAGAAGTTCCAGAGGGAATGGGGTGGAGCCAGGGTGCAGGGGAGGGGTGGAGTGGGGGCGGGAGGGCTCAAGTCACCCAAGCTGGGGCTTGATCTAGCAAGAAATGACTAATTGGATCCTACCTTCTCCTCCTCCCCCGCACCCCCAGTCCAGTCAGTGGCCAGTTTTCACCAGGCACCTCCTAGCAGTACTTCCTCAGTAGTATCTTTTCATCACAGCCACAAACCAGATTAGCTAAACTAATCATTTAGCCAACACAATTACAATGCCCTCCCCTCCTCCACCCTGGCACAGAGAAGAGGGAAAGCAGATTATTTTTGCCCAAACTCCTTGCCCTGTTGCTCCCCAGAGGTGGGCAGCATCCCCTTCCCCAGGAGAAAAGGATCTGAGTTCCCACATTAGCTTTCCCCTAGCCCAGGGCTGTGCATGATCCCCACCCAGGACAAAGGGGCTGAGTCCGGCCCCCCAGCCTCACTCCCCCATCTACAACAAAGAAAGAGGTGGCAGGCTCTTCCCCTCCAAGCACTCTGGATCCCCAGCTCCGCAATCTTTCTCCCACCCCCAGGACTGAGAGAAAACCCAACTCCTATATTCCCTCTCTGTTCCCAAGGCTGGGCTCCAAATCCTGCAAAATGACCACACTTAGGATTTTTTTAAACCAGGGTAGAAAGCCTGGTGAAGCTCCCCAATTCTGAAGGGGGGGCGATGCAGCTCTCCCTGAGGAAGTCTAGCATTTAAGAAACCTTCCCCCTAAAAGCCGTCCTCCTATCTCACTTTCCCTGTCAAATTCTTTCAGGAAAGGGGGTGGGAAAGGTCTGCGCAGGCCTCCAGAAAGCATGCACCTTCATAATTCAGAAATCAAATGGAAGGCAAGCCCCACAGCCTCATGTTCTTCTGCCTCAATTACCAGCCAGCTAAGTAATGTGGGGGATGGGGTAGAGAAAAAAAAAAAGACAAGAACAACCATTTCCCCCACCTTCCTAGCTTGGCCCAGCCCTGCCCCACCCCCATTCCTGGGGAGGGGGCAGAGCTTGAGAGAGAGCCACTCACGCAGGCCTTGTCTGAGGGGGTGTGGTGGTCCCCGGAGGCAGGAAGAGAAGGAAGAAGCTGCTTCCCCTCTCGGCCCTTTCCACCCACCCCATCCCGGCCCCCACCTCAGGCCCCTGGGGCGCAGCTAACAGGATGGATGTGGGGGCAGGGAAGCCAGGGTCGGAGCGCAGGCAAAGGCCCAGGTTCAGCCGGGGGCCGGCGTGGGGAGGGGACTTTGCACCAAGAAGGACCTCCTAAGCCTAAAGGAAGTTCTGGGCAAGGATACGGGAAAACCCCCAGAGAACGCTGCTGTGAATACTTCCTCCTGAAAAGTTTGTTTTGGGCGATTTTTCCAACAATAAGAGGTTAGAGAAGAAGACGATTCCTGTTCCCCTACCAACACTTTGGCAGCCACAGCCACTGGAAACTGGGCCAGGTGACCGTGAATGCTTCACCCGTGCACAGACCCCTCCCCCTAGACCGAGCCACGGGTGCCAAACACCAGCTGGACACTGGGCCGAGCCCTGCACCAGCCCCACTATCACTCCATCCCACCTCCGCTGGAGAAGCCAGAGCCGGGCACCCACCGGAGTGGAGGGAGACGCCGCAGGTAGTATCGACGAGGCTCTGGGAGCTGGAGGGCTGGGCCTGTGGACTCCGTGCGCTCACCTGCTCGGCAGGTGGGGCCAGCGTCACTGGGAAAATGTGCGCTCGGCCCCCACAGTTGGGCAAGCTGGGCGCAGACAATAGGGCCCCACCCAGGCCTGGGGGAGCAGGGAGGGAGGGAAAGCGAGGATGACGCGTGGGGTGGGGTGAGGGTGGTCCCAAAGAGACGAGCGACAGCAAGTTTCCCAAACGGTCAATTCCTGACTGCAGCGAGAGCCCTGGGACGCAGTCAAAGCGGGGCAAAGTCTCCCCCTCCAGCTCAGGACGAGAGTCAGGGACGCGGCGTCGGGCGAGCTGCGCGGACCCCAGGAGAGGCGCAACCCCGGAGGCACCTGCCCGGAGCCCTCCCGCCCTGCTCAGATCTCCGGCTCGCCGAGCTCCTAAGCGCTCTTGGCCCGAACTGCGCGCTCCCCTAGTCGCCGCGCCCAGGACCCCAGCGCTCCCCCTGCCGCCGGTGCAGGGTGGCGCTCCATGGCACCCGCCCTCACCTGCCCAGAGACGGCCGGGACTGGCCCCGCGGCCGCTCGCCACCCTTTCTCTCCCCATCGATACCTGCTCTCGACCGCCCGCACCTGAGTTTGGGGCCTGGCAGGGCCGGGTCGAGGTCGGGCCGGAGTGGGAGCCGGCGCGGACAGCGAACTGAGCTCGGCGCGCTCGGGCGGCGGCTGCTTCGGACTCTGGCCAAGGCAGCAACTCGGTAACCGAACAAAAGGCAAAGAAACCTGACAGCCAAGCCACGCCCCTAGCCACCTCGAAGCTCCGCCCCTGCGGGAGACACCCACCCGCTGGTGCGAGCTCACTGGCTGTCTCGCCTGACTGTCCCGTCGAGGGGCGGAGCCTCGCGTCCAGTCCTCCTCCACAGCCGCCTCTGTTTATCCGCTTGCCATTGGCCCCAGGGACTGCCAGTCGGCTCTAGGGATGGACTCTAACTTGAGGTCTCATCCTAACACTTCACCTATTGGCAGATAGAAAGTTACTTCCTCCTGATTGGACAAGGGACTGTCAGTAAGACTAAGGAAAAAAACCAATGGAAGGGATGGGGTGTGTCTTGCCCCACCCTTGCTCTGAGCAGGTGAGACTCACTACTCTCCCCTTCCCCCTACCTGTCCAACAGGTAAGTCAGGGGATACCAAGGGAAGGGACAGACGCCTTCACCAGCCAGCCAACTCAGCGTCAGACATGATGCTTCTTTGGGCTTATTCATCCTTGCCCCAAAGTGGTAATAACATATTTGTATAGCATTTCATAGGCTTTGTGCTGGGTTGGGATTTTTTTCCCCAAAGATGGAGTACTCCTGGGATTTAGAATTAGAAGGCTAGGGTTTGTGTTCTGCCACTTAGTATGACCTTAGGCAAGTTACTTCCCCCTTCCCCCTGTTTCTCCTCATCTGTAAACTGGGTACATTAGCCATATCTACCTCACTGGAGTATGTGGGAATTAAATGAAGTCAGGTTTGTGAAAGTACCCAAAAACTGATAAAGGTTAGAATTTAATGTTATGGGTTGTTTTTGTTTTTTAATTCTCGTGACAGCTCTGAAAAATAGGACGAGGAAACGATTCTCATCGTAAAGATGAAGAAACCGAGGTTCAGAGAAGTCACAAAACTACAAAGTGAGACGCCCCAAGCTAGAACCACCTTCCTCTCATTTGAAGGACCACCAAACCAGCTGTTCCCCTCACGGAAGAAGAGCACAGACATAAAATGTCAAGGCAGTGGGGAAGGGGCAGAGAAAAGGCACAAACACTTGGAGGCGAGATAGAACAATTACTCGGCCCAAAAATGCAGTATTGGTGTCAGGAGGCTTTGGTGGGCTTGGAAACATCAAGCCGAAGATCTGAAGGAAATCCAGCCCTAGCATGAAAGAAACGGGGCAGGCAGGGTGTGGTGGCTCACACCTGTGAGCTGAGGTGGGTGGATCACCCGAGGTCAAGAGTTTGAGACCAGCCTGGTCAATATGGTGAAACTCCATCTCTACTAAAAATACAAAAAGTTAGCCGGGCATGGTGGCAGGTGCCTGTAATCCCAGTTGCTTGGGAGGTGGAGGCGGGAGAATTGCTTGAACTCGGGAGGCAAAGGTTGCAATGAGCCAGGATCCTGCCACTGCACTCCAGCCTGGGCATGACAGAGCAAGACTCCATCTCAAACAAAAAAGAAAAAAAGAAACTGGGCAGCATACCCCTCCACAGTGGGAGAGCCTGGGGTAGAGATCAGAAAGAACTTCTCAGCCAGGCGCGGTGGTTCATGCCTGTAATCCTAGCACTTTGGGAGGCCAAGGTGGGCAGATCACTTGAGGTCAGGTGTTCGAGACCAGCCTGGGCAATGTGGTGAAACCCCGTCTCTACTAAAAATAGAAAAATTAGCCAGGCATGATGGTGGGCGCCTGTAATCCCAGCTACTCAGGAGGCTGAGGCAGGAGAATCGCTTGAACCCAGGAGGTGGAGGTGGCAGTGAGCCAAGATCGTGCCATTGCACTCCAACCTGGGCGATAGAATGAGACTCTTGTCTCAAAAAAATAAGAACTTCTCATAGGCAGCTTAAGAAGACAAGGACATTTCCTTTCTGTAGTTGATGATGTGAATCCTGCTCATGCTGCTGGTGGCTGTATGGTATGCCAAAGGCCCTACAGACATTCCTTCATTCAGCACTTGAGTATTGAATGTCACCTGTTAGGCACTGGTGAACACAGAAAATAAAACCTGGTGACACAGAAAATAAAAATGATCCAACCTTCACTGAGCTCATAGAAGGATACGCAGAAGCAGCCTGTGGGTGGGTGCTGGGGGAGTGGTGGTTTAGAAAAGGGTCCCCCATCAACAAAGCTCTACAGCCTCAAAGCTAGCACACAGGATGGGCTGGATGAAGGTACCTTAGCAGCATCCTTGACCACCTTCCCCACTGGAGAAAGGACTGGCAGCTCAACATTCTCTCCTCTGAAGTTGCGGCATCCAAGAGCAGGGCCAGGGAGATATGGACATCCCTGGACTAGTGGCCATCCCATACCCGGGGCCACTGCCCTTTGCTTGTTTCCCCAACTTCCCCTCCTCTAGCTTACCTCCCTGTCTTTATCCCTGCCTTACCCCTGCCCCATCCACCTGCTTGTCACCCTGTCACATAGAGCTGTAGCCAGGCCACAGCTGAGGAGAGAAAGGGCTCACAATCCTGGACTGCTGAAGCTACCAGGGTTTCATTTCTTCTTCCCCCTCCTGCCCACCTCCCACCTTCCCACCTCCACACGGGCACACACACATACTTCCCATCCCCAAGCCTGGCCTAACTTCTTCCGATTTCTCCTGACCTCAGCAAACAGGCAGGGTAGGGCTGGTTGACTGCAGAGAGGGGTGGAGGAGCCCATGTGGGTGGAGGAACAGAAGTAAGCCTTCAGAATAAAGCCTGTGCTGTGTGTGTGTGTGTGTGTGTGTGTCCCCAGAACATGTTGCAACACACTAGCCCCAGAGCTAAACACACAGGTTGGGACTGGTGAAGGCACCACCACAGCAGCAGCAAAGACGGATTAGAGCTGAGTCCCTCCTTCCAGATCAAGTGATTCTCTTCATGTTTATTAAGCACCTACTATGTGCCTGGCAGGCACTGAAGATTCATCTGTATCTGAGAATACAGAAAAGAATCAGAAATCATGTTTCCTAGCATCAGCTGTCTGCATAAGGGATTTGGTCTCCTGGGAGGGGGAGGTATGTAGGGATAGGATTGGGGGTTGCTGTGACCACAGTCTGCCCTGTAGCTTGAACTTGAAAAAAAGGCCCCAAGGGCATCTTATCCAGTCCCCTGCCTGCAAACCTTTAAAGGTAAGAATTCTCTGTATGACAAAGGTCCGGGAAAGAAGAGCCTGCGGCCTCCCTTATGGTGAATGGCCCTGTCTCTTTGTTCTGATGTCCAGACTCGATTCCTATTCCTGCAGTTTCAACTCCTTCCTCTTGCCCAGAGCTCAGGAGAAGCAGAGTCCATGGGCTGCCAAGAACACATATGGTTAACTCAACCTTGCAGCTTGCGAGTGCTTCAGAGTAGAGAATGTGAGGGTACCACATGGCCCAACCCAAGCTGCTGCAGAGACAGAAGTAACTGGCGCAGAGGGGTTCAGTGAGGGGCTGTGGAAGGGAGGCTCATTTCTTGGGGAGGGTGCACACCATCAGTCAGTGTCCAGGAGCCCCAGGACCACCAGGCCACCATCCTCTGCTTATCTCACAAGCCCATCATCTTCCAGAAGGCCTCTGGGCCATACCAAGGAGACGGTAGAGTTTCTGTTCTCTGTTCAAACATAGTCCTTAGTCTGTGGGGGCCCTTTCCCCAGAGATAGGCAGAGATTTAGATCTACACAAGCCACACACACACACACATACACATACACACACAAAACCTTCTATGCTCACACCTCAGGGATATACACTTGTGGATGCAGATTCAGATACACAAACACTACCTTTCTCTCTCCAACACACACACACACACACGCACGCACGCATGCACACACCCTTCTTCCCACCTCTTCAGCCTCAGGTAGCCAAAGACATGACCACTTATATAAAGGGGAGCCCAGGGTGAACAGCTGGGTTGCCAAACTTCAGGCTGATCATGATACCTTTTCATCACCCAGTAGTCTCTTCCCTGGGCTTTGCAGCAGCAGAAAAGGAAATCACACAATGAGAGGTTCTTCCCGGATGGCAGACTTGGAAGAAAGGCAATGCAGAAAGCTAGAGGCACCTTGGGCGTGAGCCATCTCTCAGCCTAGGGGCAAAGCCATCCTGTTTTTTTCTTCTTCTTAGAGGCAAGGTCTTGCTCTGCCGCCAAAACTGGAGCACAGAGGCAAAACCACAGCTTACTGTAGCCTCGACCTCCTGGGCTCAAGGGATCCCCCCACCTCAGCCTCCTGAGAAGCTGACCACGGGTGCCACCGCTCCCAGCTGTTTTTTTTTTTTTTTTTTTTTTGTAGAGATGAGGTCTTGCCATGTTGCCCAGGTGGGTCTGGAACTCCTGGTTTCAAGTGATCCCCACCTTGGCCTTTCAAAGTGTGAAGATTACAGGCATGAGCCACCACACCTGGCCAGAGTCATCCTTAGACCCAGGGAAGAGAGTTTCTCTCCAGGTCTTGGCCTTTAAAAGGCCTCCACGCTAGCCCTCCTGGGGTCGCCCTCTCCACACAGGGGCAAAGGGACAGAGGAGCCTGTATGGACTTCACATCCCTTCTAGACCACACCCCAGGGACAGCACCAGCAACTCTGGAGTCCTTGCCCAGCACTGACCCAACTTTTAGGCCTGCAGGTCCTTGACTCTGGTCCTTCTCCCCAGAAGCACAATGGCACCAGTGCTACAGTACATGGACACACTTGGGCCAAACTAGGGGCATGACAAGGGGCAGTTATGACAAGGGACAGTTATGGCTGGGATGGGGAGATAAAGGCAGCATGGACACGTGGGCTAGGGAATCTCCGAGCATGGGCTGGAGGCCCTTGTGGCGCAGGCAGAGCTGGAGGTGGGAAGAAAAGGGAAATGGCCCAGCATTCTCCATGAGCTGCTGCGCCCTGACAGTGAGAACCTGGGACTCCGTCATGGACTTTCAGGTCATCATGGGGGTGCGCCTGTCAAGGTACATCTGACCTAGCAGTTTGGGAGCATGCGCCATTTTTTTGTTTTGGGGGGGGTTTTTTGAGCCAGATCTTGCTCTGTCATCCAGGCTGGAGTTCAGTGGTGCGATCTCGGCTCACTGCAACCTCTACCTCCCAGGTTCAAGCGATTCTCGTTCCTCAGCCTCCCAAGTAACTGGGATTACAGACACGCGCCACTACGCCCAGCTAATTTTTGTATTTTTAGTAGAGACATGGAGTTTCATCATGTTGGCCAGGCTGGTCTCCAACTCCTGACTTCAGATGATCCGCCCGCCTCGGCCTCCCAAAGTGCTGGGATTACAGGCGTGAGCCACCACACCCAGCCTGGGAGCATGCTGTGTAACTTACCTAGCTCTACGGCTTGTGGTCTCATTTGTGCCCCTGCCCCTGCCCACTGGCTCTGGGGGTGGAGCCTCACTCAGGAGGCCCCCTTCAGGGCTCGGGGAGGACACAGCTGCAGAAGAGCCTGCCGGCTCCCAAACTCTGCCGGCAGGAGTGGGCCTAAGTATGGCCTGAAGCTGGGAAGGGAGCAGGACGGTGCAGGGCCCTGGAGGGAGGCTGGGGGGAGATGGTCTCCTGCCTGTTTTCCTGCCTGTCCAGGGGAGGGGGCCTTGAGGCCGGAGGCTGCCCAGGGCCTGGTCCTGTGGGCGTGTATCTCTTAATTACAGACGTAGCTCCGGTGACACTTCACTGCAAGGCGTGTGGGTGGGGATGGAATGTGAGAAGGAAAACAGGAGGTAAGAAAACAGAGATAGGACTGGCCAGAAATAGTACAGGCCAGGGTGAGACAGCAGCGGCCAGTGGTGCTGGAGGGAGAGGCAGGAGGAGGCTCTGTCCGGACTCTCCAGAGAATGAATGCCTGTCCCAAGCTGCCCCTCCTTACCCCCGAAAGCCCCTCAAGCTGCAACTCCAGGACTGCTGGCATCTAGATTGTGCTCTGGAGCCGGTTTGCCGACTCTCTAAGCGACATCTTTCTCCTGAGTGGATTTGGAGGTGGGGAGGAGTGACTGAGCCCTTGCCACCTGAGTCACCCGCTTCCTGCTCCTGGTCTGGGCGACTCCACACACAGGCTGACACAGCTGGGGCCCCACCCGCCCTGCCAGCCTGCCCGATCCTCCCTCTTCCCAGAGCCAGAAGAGATGCCTGCCCTGACAAGGCGCGATTCCCACGGAGAGGCCATCCCTCCCACGCACACACACACAGCCGGAGGCAGCCGACTCTCCCCCACCTGTGCAGAGTCTTGGGAAGAGGAAGAAGGCATAGTCTAAGCAGAGCCCCCTTTTCCCCGAATCTATGAAGAAACTAAGGCTGGAGCCAGGAGAGGGACTTCCCTAAGATCATACAAGCAAATTCCTGGCAGGGCTGGGGCTTGAACCTTGGTCTTTGCCAGCCAGTTCACCTCCCCCACCAACGTAGGTCTCTTTCCAGCCCAGGGAAGGCGAAGGCGGGCAGCAATCGGGGAGGAGACTGAGAACTGATTTTGCGGGCTGGATTTTGTCAGCCCGAGGTGTGACTCCAGGGGAACCTTGGAGTTAGAGAGCCAGGGCTGGGGGAGGGGTGGGCAGCTCTGCGAGGTCAGCGACCCAGGCCTTCCTTCCTCTAAGCTGACCAGCAGATGGCACCACCCAGAGCCTCCGCCAGCAATTATGCAAAGAGACCCTTCCCCACCCCCACCTCTCGCCCTCCCGCCCTCTCTGCCTCCCACATTTCTCTGAGCGCTGGACTCCACCTGGCTGAGAACTGGGACAGGACTCGGCGGCCCTTGGCCTTGTACTTTCATCCCGTCTTTCCCAGTCCCATCCCACGGCCCCCGAGGAATTTGAGAGTTGAAATCCTTGAATATTTCATCAGCACTTGAGCCTCCCGTGGAAGCAGCAGCCAACTTACAGCTCATGAAGCATTTCTGGCCCCAGCAGGGAACCTGGAAGCAGCCAGTGGGAGGGGAGGACGCGTGGGGGAGGGTGAAGCCTGGGCCGGGGCCGCTGATAAGGGTGGATGGAGAAGAAGGCTGCTGGGACCAAAGCGTGTGTGAGCTGGGGAAAAGGGGCTCCAAGGCCGGGGACCGTTCCGTTTTTGAGGATACAGATGTATTTTTAAATAAGCAAACTGTCATTATCAAAATAATTGTGCTCAAGGTTAAAGTCATATGACAGGGTTTTCTGACTTCAGTCCTGCCCCTGTCTCTGTGACTGGGTTGATAACCTCATTCAGAGATAATGTAAAAAATTTTAATGGGAGGGGTTTTTCAAGGGTTGTAAGGCCCTCAAATGACCCCCTACTGCCTGGGATGAGGGAAGAAAGGCCAAATTCCCCAGTTAGATTGGCTGAACCTTGCCTCTTCCCAGGCTCCTCCTCCAGGAAGGCCAGGAGGATTTAGCCAAGTAGTCAAGGGAAAAGAAAAGAATTTGTCTTGGCTACCCCTTATCTCACCCCAGAAACACAATATCACACCTTTATTCTGAAAAAAGAAAGGTGAAGTCTGGGCACGGTGGCTCACACCTGTAATCCAAGCACTTTGGGAGGCTGAGGCAGTCAGATCACAAGGTTAGGAGATCAAGACCATCCTGGCCAACATGGTGAAACCCCATCTCTACTAAACAATGCAAAAATTGGCTGGGCGTGGTGGCATGTGCGTGTAATTCCAGCTACTTGGGAGGCTGAGGCAGAATAATCACTATGCTGATCGGGTGTCCGCACTAAGTTTGGCATCAATATGGCGACCTCCCGGGATCAGGGGACCACCAGGTTGCCTAAGGAGGGGTGAACCGGCCCAGGTCGGAAATGGAGCAGGTCAAAACTCCCGTGGTGATCAGTAGTGGGATCACGCCTGGGAATAGCCACTGCACTCCAGCCTGGGCAACATAGCGAGACCCCATCTCTTAAAAAAAATTTTTTTTTAAAGATAAAAAAACGAAGAAGGCTGGGTCCGTGGTTCACGCCTATAATCCCAGCACTTTGGGAAGCCGAGGTGGGTGGATCACAAGGTCAGGAATTCAAGACCATGAAACCCTGTCTCTACTAAAAATACCAAAATTAGTTGGGCATGGTGGCAGGCGCCTGTAGTTCCAGCTATTCAAGAGGCTGTGGCAGAAGAATCACTTGAACCTGGGAGGCAGAAGTTGCAGTGAGCTGAGACCTCGCCACTGCACTCCAGCCTGGGAGACAGAGTGAGACACACTATCTCAAAAAAAAAAAAAAGAAGAAGAAAATGCACTTAATACAACTAATTCCATCATGCCTTAGTCTAGCCTACCTCAGATGGACTCAGAATACTTCAGCCTACAGTGGGCAAAATCACCTAACACGAAGCGAAGCCTATTTTATAGGAACTTGTTGAATATCTTGGCCGGGCGAAGTGGCTCACCCCTGTAATCCCAGCACTTTGGGAGGCCAAGGTGGGTGGATCACTTGAGGTTGGGAGTTCAAGGCAACATGGTGAAATCCCGTCTCTACTGAAAATACAAAAAATTACCCTGGCTTGGTGGTGGGTGCCTGTAATCCTAGCTACTCCAGAGAGTGAGGCAGGAGAATCGCTTGAATCCAGGAGGTGGAGGTTGCAGTGAGCCAAGATCGTGCCACTGCACTCCAGCCTGGGCAACAAGAGCAAGACTCTGTCTCAAAAAAAGAACTTGTTGAATATGTCATGTAATGTATTGAATACTATACTGAAAGTGAAAAAACAGCACGGTTGAGTACAGCTGCTACTGAATGCTTATCACTTTTATACCATCCTAAAGCCAAAAAATCCTATGATGAATCATGAATCAGAAGTTGGGGACTGTCGTACAGTATACGCATGTGGAGGGAAGGGTAAACAATCAACCTGATCCTCCCAGCGACCTCAGTTTCCCCACCTGAGTCACGGGCATGAGGTATTCCCATCCCAAGGGCTGTTTAGGGGACAGAAGAGATGCTATCCAGGTGCCCGGGCGCCAGCTGGGACCCAGGCAGGTAGTGATTATGGGGTGATGTGTCCACAGGTCAGACCTGGGTTTTGGGATGGGGCTGGTACCAGGGGGCTGTCCCCAGCCCTCAGCACACACCCATCTAATTCCCAGGTCATCTTGGAACTTGTGAAGGGAGCTGGGCAGGGCTGCACCACCTTGCTTAGAGTGAGCCTCACCCTGGGGGCCCAATCCAGACTCTCTGGGCCTCAGTTTCCCCATCCACAAAATGGAAGCCATCTGCCAGGGATACCCCTGGAAACAAGTTACAAGAGAAGGCCTGGAACAAGCCCCCAGAATGGGAAATTTTCTGGGAGCTGAGCCCTGTGGCTGCCAGGACCTCCCCAGTCAGGTTGAGCTATTGGTCCCAGCAACAACTGGCCACAGCCCTCTGACATGGGGAAGGGACCACTCTTTGTCCCCAAAGGAGATTCTGTTCTCCCAGAGACACAGTACCAGACCGAGACTTCAAGAACTACTTTTCTTGTTCCTTTCTTTCCCTCCCTCCCTACATCCCTCTCTCTCTCTCTCTCTCTCTTTTTCTTTATTGAGAAGAAGTCTCACTCTGTCACCCAGGCTGGAGCACAGTGGCACAATCTTGGCTCACTGCAACCACCATCTCCCAGGTCCAAGGGATTCTCCTGCCTCAGCCTCCCGAGTAGCTGGGATTACAGGCCTGCGCCACCACACATGGCTAATTTTTGTATTTTTAGTAGAGATGGGGTTTCACCACGTTGACCAGGCTGGTCTCGAACTCCTGACCTCAGGTGATCCACCCGCCTCGGCCTCCCAAAGTGCTGGGATTACAGACATGAGCTGTGCCCGGCAACAACTACTTTTCAAACCTAAAGTGGAACTTCTTCTGCTGGAGCTTACTGAATTTGCAGGGAGCCCACGGGACTCCCTCCAGCCTCCCCGATCATCACTGTCAGGATTCAGGAAGTTGTTAGTCTAAGTGATCCTAGCAACTCTGTCCCAGGCTCCCCTTCATTCATTTCTTCCTTCTTTCCTCCCTTCCTCCTTTCTTCCTTTCATTTTTTTCTTTCCCCCTCCCTTCCCACTCCTTGCCTCCTTCAGCAAGCTGAGCTGTGGCATTATAGGGGATTTTATTTAATTTTTTTTTTGAGACTTACTTTTTCACCCAGGCCCAGGCTGAAGTGCAGTGGCCTGATCTTGGCTCACTGCAACCTCCGCCTCCCAGGCTCAAGTGATCCTCCCACCTCAGACTCTTGAGTAGCTGGGATTACAGGCGCGCTCCACCATGCCCAGCTAATTTTCTTTTTGGTTTTTTTTTTTTTTGAGATGGAGTTTGCGCTTGTTGCCCAGGCTGGAGTGCAATGGTGCAATCTCAGCTCACTGCCATCTCCACTTCCCAGGTTCAACCAATTTTCCTGCCTCAACCTTCCAAGTAGCTGGGATTACAGGCATGTGCCACCATCACCGGCTAATTTTGTATTTTTAGTAGAGATGGGGTTTCACCATGTTGGCCAGGCTGGTCTCCAACTCCTGACCTCAGGTGATCTGCCCGCCTCTGCCCGCCAAACTGCTGGGATTACAGGTGTGAGCCACTGCACCTGGCCTAATTTTCCTATTTTTTGGTAGAGATGGGCTTTCACCATGTTGCCCAGGCTGGTCTCGAACTCCTGGGCTCAAGTGGTCCACCCACCTCAGCCTCCCAGAGTGCTGGGATTATAGGTGTGAGCCATGGCACAGGGCCCTGTAGGGGATTCATCTCCACATCCTGCAGACCTCCCTCTCCTCTCCCTGGCCCCAGCTGACAGCCTAAAATACCAGGCTGGCTGGGCGAGATGGCTCATCACGCCTGTAATCCCAGCATTTTGGGAGGGCAAGGGGTGTGGCTCATGAAGTCAGGAGATTGAGACCAACCTGGCCAACATGGTGAAACCCCATCTCTACTAAAAATATAAAAGTTAGCTGGGCGTGGTGCTGTGTGCCTGTAATCCCAGCTACTCAGGAGGCTGAGGTGGGAGGATCACTTGAGCCTGGGAGGCGGAGGTTGCAGTGAGCCAAGATCAGGCCACTGAACTCCAGTCTAGTGACAGAGCAAGACTCCATGTCAAAAAAAAAAAAAAAAAAAAAAACAAAGCAAAAAACAGGTCAACCCCCTGTGACCAGGGCATTCCCTCTCTTCTCTGAGTAGCACTGATTTAGCGAGAAAAGGTCCAAACCCAGCTCAGTCTCCCACCACCTCAAGGAACCCTGGACAAATTGCCTCTTATTCCTCAGCCCCACCTGGAGTGGAGGAGAACTGACATCTGCATCTCAGGACTATTTTAAGGGTTATCAACAATTTCTCAAGAGGCCTGCCATGGTGGCTCAAGCCTGTAATCCCAGCACTTTGGGAGGCCAAGGCGGGAGGATCACTTGAGCCCAGGAGTTTGAGACCAGCCTGGGCAACACAGCAAGACCCTACCAAAAAACAAAAAAACAAAAATTTGTAATGCCAGCACTGTGGGAGGCTGAGGCAGGTGGATCATGAGGTCAAGAAATGGAGACCATCCTGGCCAAATGGTGAAACCCTGTCTCTACTAAAAATACAAAAAATTAGCTGGGTGTGGTGGTACACGCCTGTAGTCCCAATTACTTGGAAGGCTGAGGCAGGAGAATGGCTTGAACCGGGGATGGGGAGGCAGAGATTGCAGTGAGCCAAGATAGTGCCACTGCACTCCAGCCTTGCGACAGAGCGAGACTCTGTCTCAAAAAAAAAAAAAAAATTAGCTGGGTGTGCTAGTATGTGCCTGTGCTCACCGCTATGGGAGGCTGAGGTGGGAGGATGGCTTGAGCCTGAAAGGTGGGGGCTGCAGTGAACCGTGATTGTCACTGCACTCCAGCCTGGGTGACAGAGCAAGATACTGTCTCAAAAAATAATAAGCTGCCAAGTACCTGGGACACAGTAGGCACTTAGGACATGGTAGCAGCTCTGATTTCCTTAGGATGGAGTCTTCCTGCAGCATCTCTCCAAGTCTGGTCCCACTGCATGAGGCCAGCCTCCCCAGAGCCCTTTTGGCCATCCCTAACCTACCCATTATACCAAGAGTCTAGGACTGGTGAGGTGCTGGGTGGGGTGTGGGGGCAGGTGGGGTGTGAGGGCAGGTGGGGAGGTGGCCGTCAGAGTCGGAGGTGTGGCGGAGGTGAAGCTGTCTGGATGGGTGGAGTCGGGAGAATGGGCTGGAGGGCCCCAGAGGGCCCACACTGGGACTGGCTGGGAGTAGGTCTCACCGGTTTGGGGAGCTGACTGGGCTATGGGGAGACGCTGGCATCTGGGGAGGTAGGAGGGGCTGGCGGCTCCCTGGGAAAGGGGAGCTGAGTAAGGCAAGGCTGGGCCAGTGGCCTGAGCTAAAGGGCTGAGTGGTGCCTAGAGAGGGGCAGGCCTGCTTCCTAATACACATGCTGCTTCACCACACACTCAGACGCCACGCTCAGATGCGTATTTGCACAGCTACCCACACACCTCAATTGCAACCTCTCAGCTGTCAGATCCTTTCCCACCTCCACATCTGCCATACCTGTCTCATTCATACATTCTGACGTTTATTGTTTACTGCCCGCTTCCCCGCTGGAACGCAAGCCCATGTGGGCCTGGCATTTGGCCTGCTGTTCACTCTTCTATGCCCAGCGCCTCAAGATGCTGGCACATAGTAGGTACTCAATAAATACGTGCTGATTGAGTAAATGAATCCCTCTAAGAACACACTCATTCCCAGCACTTTGGGAGGCCGAGGCAGGTGGATCACCTGAGGTCAGGAGTTTGAGATCAGCCTGGCCAGCATAGTGAAACATTGTCTCTACCAAAAATACAAAAACTAGCTGGGTGTGGTGGCAGGTGCCTGTAATCCCAGTTACTCGGGAGGCTGAGGCAGGAGAATTGCTTGAACCCAGGAGGTAGAGGTTGCAGTGAGCAGAGATCAAGCCACTGCACTCCAGCCTGGGTGACAGAGCAAGACTCCATCTCAAAAAACAAAACAAACAAAATCACCCTCATTCATGCATACCCGCAGGCACATATTCACACCCAGACCCGCATATCCACGCAACACAGGCATGCGGGCACTTTCAGACCCACACCCAGCCGTCCAGATTCCAAAGCTCGTGCTCATGGCAGGTTCACGTCTGGCAGACACGCAGAAGCACATCCCGCTCCCCACCCTCTGAAGGGCCAGCCCCTCCCAGAAACGGGCTGGGCCTTGGTGGACCTGACAGCACAGCAGCTTGAAAGAGGTGGGGTGGGGCAGGGCCACTCTGCACCTGGAGGCTGTCAGGAAAGGCTACCGCTGCAGATGTGTTTCCCTGGGACCCACCTATGAGAGGAGGGATTGAGGTCACCGAGCCCCCAGCCTTGACCCAGCCCTTTTTCCAGACTCAGACTCTGCCCTTTCAGCTCCCATCCTGACCAAAAGCCTAGTGGAGGGGTTTGGGGTGGGGCAGGGAGTCCTCCGGGGCACAGAGGTGGACAGGGCCCAGGCCAGATCACCTGGTATGTTTGGAGAGAAGGTAGGGGTGGGGCAGTGAGAACCTGCCTTCCCAGCCTTGACTCCACCTTCAAGTAGGAAGACACCTCTGCCACCCTGCCCCTGGGAAGCTGGAAATGTGGGACAGAACTGTCACCTGGCTGTCCTTGGCCCTGGGTTCCTCCCAGAGAGACCCCCTTTGCCCCACCTACCTGCTGTGGAATAGGGGTGGGTGTCTGGCAATGGGTCCCGGGCTAGGAGGTAGCCACCAGACACCATCATTGCCCGCACACTTTCAGACCCTCTGCCCCTGGAACCCATGTAAAATCGGTCAAGAGGGGCCTGGCTGTCCCATTGCACTCCAAGAAGCCCAAAGTAATCAAACCACATCCCTGGGGCTCCTCTGGCTGTGAAGCTGGGGCCCCAACCTGGCTCTGGAATGGGGGAATGGACAGGGCAGCGACAGGGCTTCCTCCCTCTGACTCTAAGGAACCTGAGTCAGTAAATGCCCAGAAAATAAACACCAGGAGCAGATGTCCTTGGCCCCCTCCCACACTTGCCACATTCCCCAAGGGAAGCGATCCTGAACTAGGAAAATACAGGACTTCCCATCTTAGAAATCTGAAACCAGTCTTCCCAAGCCTGGGGAGGACTGTGTTCTCATGCCCCGTCGGCGGCTCTGCAGTGTCCTCTCCCGCCCCCTGGTGGCGAGTCTGCACACTGTGTCCTCTCTCACACAAGCCTCAGACCCAGGTGCAGAGGACCAGGCAGTGCCCCTCACCCCACATTTTACAGATGAGGGAGCACGGGTGCAGAGAGAGCGAGGGAAGGACTTGTACTCTCACAACTGAGCTCCGCGGAGACTGGACCACAGGTGCTATGACTCATTCAACAACACTTATTGAGCACCTACTGGTCAATAAACATTTATTGAACCACTAGACTCCTAGTCCAGTGCTCTTCAGGACCCTGGAGAACCCTCTGCAATTCGGTCTGAGACTCCAGTCAGCAGCTGGAACTTTCTCGTCCAGGAGACTGTCCAGGTGAGAGGCTCAGCGGTGAGGAGGGCAGACCCCATCAGCCCACTTGCCGACCTGCAATGCCACCACCATCCTGTGGTCCAGAGACACAGAAGAGGCAGGAGGGGTTTGGGGTGCAGTGCTCACGGGTGGGGCAGGATGGGTGTCCGGTCAGCCATGTCCATCTTTTTTTTTTCTTTAGACAGAGTCTTGCTCTGTTGCCCAGGCTGGAGTGCAGTGGCATGATCTCAGCTCATTGCCACCTTTGCCTCCCAGGTTTAGGCGATTCTCTGGCCTCGACTTCCCAAGTAGCTGGGATTACAGGCATCCACCACCACGCCTGGCTAATTTTTTATATTTTTCGTACAGATGGGGTTTCACCATCTTGGCCAGGTTGGTCTTGAACTCCTGACCTCATGATCCACCTGCCTCGGCCTCCCAAAGTGCTGGGATTACAGGTGTGAGCCACCATGCCCGGCCCCATCTTAAGTTTTTAATAAATAGTTCTTGCTGCTGCTCAGGCTGGTGAGGGTGGGGCCATCGGGCCCAGGCTTCCCAAGCTCGAGGGGTGTGGGGTGCCCCCTTCTCATGCCAGTTCAGGCTCTGGCTCTGAAAAGGAAAGGAGAAAGCACTGGGGTTGGCCCCCACCCACTCCCCATGGGTGTCCAGTTGCTATCCTGATGGGAAGGGGGTGAGGCTCCCCAGGAGCAGGTCTCCACTGCCCCCACCTCCAGGGGGGATGCTGCACCTCCACCTCCAAGTGGGACAGGGGTGGCCAACAGGCTGGAGGCCCCTGGAGGATGGGTTCCAGCAACCAAACACACCATGAGTTCTGGAGCCCAGCAGGTGAATCCATCTGTTCCCAACTTCCATCCCAGGCTGCATCCCCATCCCCTCAAGGACTTGTCACTAACCAGCCTCGGCCTCATCACCCTTGGCATCCGGCTCCTGCCACCAGTCAGCATAGATGCTCTCCTCGTAGTCACCCTCCCCCTCAAACTCAGTGTCAGATGGGGCATCCTCCGGCTCGAGGGGCGATTCTGTCTCCTCCAGTTCCATCTAGAGCAGTGCCATAGTCGTGGGAGAAACTGGGTCACAGTAGGCCCAAACCCCTATGGGCTCCCTTCCTGGCCAATGGGAACTCCCATCCCACCTGTTGGTCCCCAAAGCCCCTCCCCTTCCCCAGTCTCAAGATCTAATGAGACCATTCTGAGGATGTCTCCCAAACTGCCCAAACTGCCCCTCCCTGAGTGGCTGCACAGGGCACCACCGGTAGAATTTGGTGTCAGCATAAACATCGCCTCCGCACAGCCCCATCTTTTAAGCACAAATACCCTGGCGAGAATCTTGCTAGTCCCTGCATAATATTTGCTCATGCTGTTTCCCTGCCAGGAACTCCTGCCATCCCCTGTGCCTGCGCAGCCCACACTGATCCCTCCAAAGCCAGGCGCTGGTTCCAGGCTGAGCCCTTGCTGGTGACCCTGGCTGGGCTGGAGACCTCCTCTGGTGCCGCGTGCTGCCCTCTCCAGCAGCAGTTTCTACCTCCCCCACTAGACTGTGAGCTGCTTGGGAAAGGGACCATGACTTTCACTAACTTATTCCAGCCCCCAGTCTGGTGTCTGACAAACCACACGGAACAAGCGACAGCCCTCAAAGCAGCTGCCACAGGCCAGGCGCGGGGGCTCACACCTGTAATCCCAGCACTTTGGGAGGCCGAGGCAGGTGGATCACTTAAGGTCAGGAGTTCAAGACCAGCCTGGCCAACATGGTGAAACTCCATGTCTCTACTTAAAATACAAAAATTAGCTGGATATGGTGGCACATGCCTATAATCTCAGCTACTCAGGAGGCTGAGGCAGAACTCCTTGAACCCAAGAGGTGGAGGTTGCAGTGAGCTGAGACAGCGCCACCACTCCAGCCGGGGTGACAGAGTAAGACTCTTGTCTCAAAAAAAAAAAAAAAAAAAAAAGCGCTGCCATTCACTGTGCACCTACCAGGTGCTGGCTCTTTATCAAGTGCTTTATATACTTGATCTCAGCCAGGCACGGTGGCTCACGCCTGTAATCCCAGCACTCTGGGAGGCCAAGCTGGGCAGATCACTTGAGGTCAGCAGTTTGAGACCAGCCTGGCCAAAACGGTGAAATCCTGTCTCTACTACAAATACAAAATAAAATCGGCTGGGTGTGGTGGCACGTGCTTGTAATCCCAGCTACTCAAAGGCTGAGACTGGAGGATCTCTTGAACCCAAGAGATGGAGATTGCAGTGAGCTGAGATTGCACCACTGCACTCTAGCCTGGGCGACAGAGCAAGATTCCATCTCTAGTAAAAAAAAAAACATGCATACTTGATCTTAATTTTTTTTTTTTTTAGACAGAGTCTCAATCTGTTGCCCAGGCTGACGTGCAGTGGTGCCATCTCAGCTCACTGCAACCTCTGCCTCCCAAATTCAAGCGATTCTCCTGCCTCAGCCTCCTAAGTAGCTAGGATTACAGGTGCCCACGACTGCCTGGATAATTTTTGTATTTTTAGTAGAGACAGGATTTCAGTATGTTGGCCAGGCTGGTCTTGAACTCCTGATCTCAGGTGATCCCTCTCTCTTGGCCTCCCAAATTGCTGGAATTACATGCATGAGCCACCACACCCGGCCAGATCTTGTATTATTCTCACCACAACAATATGAGATGGGCATGATTCTCCCCGTTCAATGGATGAAGAAACAGAAGCTTGAGAGGTTGCCCGACACTTGTCTGGAGGCCACCCAACTGGTAAGTGGGTGGAGCCAGGTCTGGCTAGCTCCTCATCCTGGGTGCTGACAGTGTAGATTCTGCCCCCCGCCCCTGTGTTTGATGGGTGGGGGCGTGAACAAAGGAGAGGATACATAAATAAGCGTTGAGCAGCAACACCTCAGAGAAACTCAGGCTGTCAAACCCCTTACTTGAAATCAGCGTAATGCACTATGGTCTTTCGGTCCTAATGCCCTGCATTTATTCATTCATTCACTGGTTCATTCAGACTGTTTCTGAGCCCAGGCTCCATGCAGGACATGGGAGAGCTAGGAGAGCAGGGAATACCCTGACCCCATGTCCTGCAGTGCAGTCCTCCTGGACACTGGCTGGAAAAGGGGGCCAGGCCTGAGATGGACCAGGACTGCAAATCACCCAGGTCCAGGCCACAGGTGGCCAGGGAAGTACACAGAAGCACTGCTAGCCCAGAACAGAGAGCCAGGGCATGCAGCAAGGGCTTCCTGGAGGAGGCTCATGTGAGCTGGGCCTGGGAAGAGCAGGATTAGGACACGTACAGCAGGGGGCATGAGAATACTCAGGCTGGGGAAGGAAGGGGCGGTCCAGACAAGGGACAGGCAAACCTCTCTGCTTCACAACGGCTGACCACCAGGGGCTGGGGCTCAACTCTGGCACACTGGTGGCCCCAGGAAAAGGCCCAAGGTGTCCCCATCACAGCCCAGTCCTGGAAAGCCGGAGGCACTCACCTCATCATCTGACTGCAGGTACATGTGGGTGAATTCCAGCAGCCCCCGCAGCTCGGCAGTCTGGTTGTGGTAGAGCATGGCCTCCTGGAAGGAGGGAAGGATGGGTGGGCGGTGAGCCATACCCTGCTGCCAGATGGCAAGAAGCCAGGGCTCCTAGGATCTGGGCCCACTGGCCCTCTTCCAGCTCAAGGACCAGGGAACAGGTATCAGCTCACAAGCTAATCAGATCATCGTGACTGCTTGGAGCACTCGGTTAAGGATTCTGAGGGTCTGGTGAGAAAGAGTCCCTCAATCGATTAGCAATGTCTGCCACTGACAAGGAAAGTAGGAGTGGCACCATGTGTCCCATATTTGCCAGCCTTGCCCTCAACTCCAAGGGGTTTTCTCAGTTGGTTACCTAGCGGGTTTCTGGGGAAGAGGGACAAAGGCCAGCAGTGAGGGTGATGAAGGTGGGGAGGGGAGCAGGCAGGAGTGGACATGTACCTTCACACCTCCCACATCTGGTCACCGCTGAGGGGGGCAGTACTACCCCCATTTTGCAGGTGAGACAGTAGATTTGGAAAGGGATGTAGTCTTCCCAGGACCACACAGCAGTGAGGCTGGGCTCGAACCTGAACTCATATTCTTTCTTTCCATTTTCCATCCTGCCTTCCAAGGAAGCCAGGAGTTGTTTTGTTTTGTTTGTTTTACAAACTGCATGTCCAGCAAGTGCCCCAGAAAGCAGTGCCCACCTCCCGGGGCTGGAAGTCCTCCTCTTCCAGGCCCCAGCGAGCCCGGTGGAAGCGGTAATACACCAGGTTCTGCTGCATGACGCTGTCCTTGGGGTCGAAGAGCATGTAGCTGGCGGCGCTGCGGGCAGCCTGGCGCACATCATTCACTGCAGCAGCACAGGGGTGAGGAGTTGCTCTGGCACTTCCCCTTCAGAGTCAACCCCAGCTCCCAGTTCAGTCCAGCACCCCTGCTACCCAGCCAGCTCCCAGAATAGCTACTGGGCTCCTTACCCCACCCAAGTATCATGCCAGCTAGCCTGTAGCGGGCACTGACCCTGCGCCAGGCCCTGACTAACTCATTTAAGCCTCACAGTCATTGTCTTTTTAGTTTTACTTATTTATTTATTTATTTTTGAGACAGAGTCTCATTCTGTTGCCCAGGCTGGAGTGCAGTGGCGCAATCTCGGCTCACTGCAACCTCTGCCTCCCAGTTTCAAGCGATTCTCTGCCTCAGCCTCCCGAGTATCTGGGATTACAGGCGCCCGTCAACGTGCCCAGATAATTTTTTTATTTTTAGTAGAGACAGGGTTTCACTGTCTTGGCCAGGCTGGTCTTGCACTCTTGACCTTGTGATCCACCCACCTCAGCCTCCCAAACTACTGGGATTACAGGCGTGAGCCACTGCACTTGGCCTATCTTTTTACCTTTTTTGAGACAGAGTCTCACTCTATCACCCTGGCTGGAGTGCAGTAGCACCATCATGGGTCACCTCAGCCTTGATCTCTCGGGCTTAGGTGATCCTCTCACCTCACCCTCCCAAGTAGCTGGGACTACGGGCACACGTACCACCACACCCATCTAATTTTTTGTAGTTTTTGTTTTGAGATAGGGTCTTGTTCTGTCACCCAGGCCGGAGTGCAGTGGTGTGATCTCAGCTCACTGTAGCCTCCGCCTCCTGGGCTCAAGCAATACTCCCACCTAAGCCTCCCCAGTAGCTGGGACTACAGGCATGCACCACCACTCCTGGCTAATTTGTCGTATCTTTATAGAGACGGGGTCTTGCCATGTTGCCCAAGTTGGTCTCAAACTCCTGGGCTCAAGTCATCTGCCTGCCTGGGCCTCTCAAAGTGCTGGGATGACAGGCGTGGACTACCACGCCCAGCCTGCCTTTTACAGTCATCCTCATTTTATAGCCAAGAAATCTGAGTCACAGAGAGGTTAGCTAAATTGCTCAAGCTCACACAGCTGGAGAATGATGGCTCTAGGGAATCAGAAGCCCTCAACCTCTCTGGTATCTGTTCCCAGGAAGGGTCTCCTGGCCCCTTGGTTCTCAGCCCCTCTGCCCAGATTCCCAGCTCTGTCTGGATCTTGGCATCTCTGAGTTACAGGAACACTGCAGGCTGTCCATCCCAGCCCTGGTGGATGCCAGAATCTCTCCAGTGAGGAGAGCCACAAGTCCTGGTGCCACTTTTTGTTAGTCATGAGACTAACAGCCCCTTGCCCTCTATAAGCCTCAGTTTCCCCATCTGAAAAATTGGTCCAGTAATGCCAGCTGCATGGTTTTGATGAAAGTACCACATAAGTGCCTTGTAAACTCTCAAGTGTTGGCGGGGCGCGGTGGCTCACACCTATAATCCCGGCACTTTGGGAGGCTGAGGTGGTGGATCACCTGAGGTCAGGAGTTCAAGACCAGCCTGGACAAAGTGGTGAAACTCCATCTTTACTAAAAATACAAAAATTAGCTGAGCGTGGTGGCGGGTGCCTGTAATCCCGGCTACTTGGGAGGCTGAGGCAGGATTATCACTTGAACCCTGGAGGCAGAGGTTGCTGTGAGCCAAGATCGTGCCACTGCACTCCAGCCTGGACAACGGAGTAAAACTCCGTTTCAAAAATAAAAATAAACTGTCGAGTGCTCTGCAGTTGTTGGTTGTGTAGTCATTTGCCCAAGAGCCCCTCTCCTTCTCCCTGAGGCTGCTGTCTGTTCCCACTCACAAGCCTCTCACCTGCCCTGGACTCCCAGGGTGCTTTCCCCACGTCCCCACTACCCCTAGCCTTTTCTCCTATCATTCAAGATCCTCAATACTAAAGGAAAGCTCCCCACAATTCTGGGAGGCACCCATGCAGTCCTCTCCCTTCTCACCTCTTCCCCTGCCCAAGCCCACCCAGGGAGCTCACACTTGTAGTAGGCAAACTGCAGGTAGTGGTACATGGTGGCCACGAACTTGTCCACGAAGTAGCCGCCCACATTGGGGGTCAAATTAGCCTCACAGTCCACCTTGCACTGCAGGGACTCTGCAAAGAGATCTGGGGGCGGGAAGGAGCAGTGAGAGGCTGGCGTTGCCATGAACAGCTTCCTCCCCCCAGTGGAGAAGACTCCAACTCCAAACTCTGCCTACTGAGCCAGGCTGCTGGTCCAGAAAAGGTGCTGCTGTTGCAATCACAGGGGAGAATGTGTGTAAAGTGCTTGCCACACTATACGACAAATGATGGTGAGGAAGATGACTGTGGGCTGAGCTGCCTCACCACCCCCACCACTCAACCACCACCCCAAGCCAGAGGGAGCCAGGGCATTCTGGGAGAACAGAGGTGAGGTCCAGAAGTAGGGCAGAAGTCCAAACAGAGAAGCTAAAGGACAGTCCTTTTTTTTTTTTTTTGAGATGAAGTTTTGCTCTGTCACCTAGGCTGGCGTGCAGTGGTGTGATCTCTGCTCACCGCAACCTCCACCTCCCAGGTTCAAGCAATTCTCCTGCCTCAGCTTCCTACCTGGGATTACAGGCGTGCGCCACCATGCCCAGCTAATTTCTGTATTTTTAGTAGAGACGGGGTTTCACCATGTTGGTCAGGCTGGTCTCGAATTCTTGACCTTGTGATCCGCCTGCCTCGGCCTCCCAAAGTGCTGGGATTACAGGCGTGAGCCACCGCACCTAACCAAGGACAGACCTTTCTGCCCCTGCTCGAGGGACCCCGGGGTTAGAGATCCCAAGACCAGGTGTGATTTCTGGTTACCGGCTGCTTTCTGCACACACCTGCCGGGCTACCTCTCACCGCTGCACCTTTGCACCTGCACTGCCCTCTGTCTGGAAGGCCTGTGAACCCAAGCTTCCCAGACCGTTTAGGGATATCACTGCCTCTCCACACTGATCCAGCCCCTTGGACACTCCCAGCTGGGGCCCCTGTACCACCAGCGTCTTTCTCAGCAGACCGAAGGCTCCCTGAGGGCTGAGACAGCCTTCCTCCTGGCTGGCTCCTCCGCATTTGCAGTGCTCCACGTGCAGGGAGGGGACATCTGCCTTACCGGGCCTGTGGGTGATTGGACCGCCCACCATAGTCTGGGTGGGGGATACCTGCTATGGCCGGGTAGAAGTCCTTGAAGTCCACCTGCTCGTGGGCCCCTTCACAGCCGGCCAGACACCGGGCAAAGACCGCCAGGTACTCTGCCAGGGCCCGCTCCATGTCCTCCGTGCTGCTGCGGAAATCCCCGCTGTTGTAGAGCTTCACAGCCCGGAGGAACACAGCCTGGAGGGGGCGTGGCAGAGGGAGTCAGGGCGCCCCCAACATCCCCCCTCCTCTGCAAGCCCTATTGGCAGGATCCTCCTGCCCTCCACCCCACCTCGTAGGGCTGGGCCTCTAGGTCCGTGAGGGACTCGTCGGCGACGTCAAGCATCCCCCGGTAGTAGCTGAGATACTTGGCGGTCAGCTCGTGCTTCGGATTCCTCTGGAGGAAAGTGTAGGCTGCCGCCACCGCCTTCTCCAGCCGGTTAGCCTGGTCGGGGGGTAGGAGGTGAGGGAGCGGGTCAGTAGGGCCGGAGTTCGCGGCCCCGAGCGCACAGCGGGCTTCGTGCCCCGGGTGAAGGCAACGCTCCTCCGACCGATCGGTGGAGAGACCCGACGCCCAGCCCGAGACGGGTCCCCGGGCGGGGACGGACGCCCACCTTGAACAGCGCGTAGTGTAGGTACTGGTAGGGCAGGCGATTCTGGAAGTCGCGCAGCAGCTGCCGCGGCGGGTAGGGCACCTGGAAGGCGGGCAGCGTCCGCTTGCAGCGCCGCAGGCAGGCGGCGCGCTCCAGGACGCGGCCGAAGAGCTGCAGCTCGCGGGCCCACTCGTCGGCGCGGCCGCCGTCGGGGCCGGGCGTGGGCGCGGGCGCGGGCCCGCTGCAGTTAGCGTGGCAGAAGGCCTCGCTGTCGCGCAGCAGCCGGTGCAGCCGCAGCGCCGCCTCCAGGTAGCGCGCGCTCTCGCGCCAGCTCTCGCCCTCGTACTGCTCCAGCGCGTGCCCGTAGGCGGCGGCCAGCGGCATCAGGTCCTCGGGCGGGAAGCCCCGGAAGCTGTACTTCTCGTACTGCGCCCCGACGCTGCCCAGCAGCAGCCACAGCAGCCCCCACGCCGCCCGAGCCATGCCCGCCGCGCCGCCGGCTCTCCCGAGCTGAGCTGGCCGCCCGGCGGACGGAAGGGGCCGGGGCCGGGGCCGGGGCCGGCGGCGCGCCCGCTGGGTCTTAGCGCCGGGCACGAGGGCGGCGCGGCGGGGCGGGGCCTGGGTCGCGACGTCTCCCCTCTTCTTCCCCAGGGTCCGATAGTGTCCTGAGTCCTCTCTGTCGGCCCGGGCTCCTGCCTTGGGGGTGTCCCTAGGCGGAGAGTGAGTTGGGGAGCGCTTCCCGCCAGCAGTGGGGAGCCCAGGAAGCCCCTCCCCGCGCAAACACGGTGCCCCCTCCTGGGATCGGGACCCTGAGCGAGGGCCAGGGCCGCCTCCTCTGCGCTGCCCAAGCGAGGGGGAAGGTCCGGAGCCGGACCTGCGGTCGCTGCGCGCTCCTGCACCCTCCAAGTGTCTCCTCGCCCACGTCGGAGGCACACACCTGCTGTCACCTGCACACCTTCCGCCGCCACTGCCCCCCACTCCTTCTCCGTGTCCGTCACGTCCCAAGTCGCAAAGTCCTTATTGCAGTCCAGCCTTTGCGGGGCCAACCTGCTCTTCCCTGGAGGCCGTCCCTTGGGGCACAGTTGGGGTTGACGGGCGAGCACGGAGGTGCCTCTCACACTCCGCGGCGTCACCACCCACTCGGAGGGGACTAGAATTGGAGATGCCCGTGAAAGAAGCAAGGGGCGCCTCCGCCCGGCTTTAGGACCCGGGGGCTCCGGAAAAAGACATTGAACTTTTTTTTTTCCCCCTTCGGTGTCCACTCAGACTTCTCATCTTTCCTGAGCCTCCCTCCCTGGCCAGGCCCCAGGTCTCGCAGCCAGGGATGGAGATGGGGGGAGGGGGGACTCGCAGTTCTTTGTGGTGCCTCCCTCCGACTCTAACTTACTCAGCCTGACCCCCTCCTCCTGTTGCACCCCACCCCGCCCCTCGCCTGTCCAGCTCAGTCTTCCCAGCCCCCATTCCACGTGGACCAACCAGGGCGGGGGTAGGGAAGGAGGACAGGAAGCGGGGGAGCCAGTTCTGGGAGGCGGGGAGAAGGAGGTTGGCGGAGGCTCCCTCGCTCGCCCTCACTGCTGGCGGTCCCAGCTCCAGGCACCATGTTCCCCGCGGGCCCCCCCAGCTACAGCCTCCTCCGGCTCCCCTGGCTGCAGTTACTGCTGCTGGTGGTGCAGGCCGTGGGGAGGGGGTTGGGCCGCGCCAGCCCGGCCGGAGGCCCCCTGGAAGATGTGGTCATTGAGAGGTACCACATCCCCAGGGCCTGTCCCCGAGAAGTGCAGATGGGGGATTTTGTGCGCTACCACTACAACGGCACTTTCGAAGATGGCAAGAAATTTGACTCAAGGTAACCCGGGTTGGGCGCCCCCGGATTCACCACTCCATCCCCTGAACCCGGGGTCCTGTTTCCCAGTTGCCTCTTTTAAGCTCTGCATCCTAGTACTCTAACCCCAGACAGCACCGTTGGGGCCTCCAGACATCCATCTCTCCAAAGATACCCTCCTGCCCCCACTTCCAAACCCTCACTTCTCAGAGGACCCCTTTTCTTTCCATACAAGCTCTCCACATCCCGGAAAGGACTTGATAATCAAGTGAACCGCCCTATGTAGTTAACAGGGCTGTATTTAATGGCATGATGGAGAGGGGTGTTCTGGTCTACAGTGTTGGGGGAAAGGGGGTGGTCTCTACTGCCTGAGAATCCCGGGGTGGTCTATCAGCCTGGACCCCCTACTTTTCCACCCACCCTGACTCCCTTTTTGGTTCCACTCCATTTTCAGTGCCTTTGTGGTTAGAGAAGAGGGAAAAGAACTTTTTTTGGAGGGGGTGGGAGTTTTCAGCGGTCGGTGGGCAGGGACAAAGGTGGGTGGGCATTCTAAGAAGGCAGCTGGCTGGACCTGGGGGTAGGGCATGGCTCCCTGTGGGGGCCCTGTCTGTCTACGTGTCACACAGTTGGACATACCACCCTGGGCTCCTCAGAGGAGTTTCATACCTTCCTCTCTGGTTCTCCTGGAACCCTCACCTCTCTCCATTTTAGGTAAATCAGGCCAGAGGCGCAGGCCGCCCATTTTGCCAGCCTTGGGGTTTGTGAGGTGACCTCCTGGTCTGATCCAGGACTTTGGTCTGCTCCAGCAAGTCCACTTTTGTTAGTGGGCACAGGACAGGGCAGTGTGCCAGCCTCAGGGTAAACCTAGGGTCCCAGTTACATACGGACCCCACAGCACACTGAAAGAAGTCAGCCTTAGACCCTCCCCTGAAACACAACTCAGCCCACAGGAAATTAGTGGCCATGACTTTGGAGGCAGGCAATATTTTGGGGTAAGCATACAAACTCCAAGAGTCCCAAGACCCTGGTTCAAATCCAGGCTACGACCATGGACAGAGAATTTTGTCTCTTCAAGCATCACTTTCCTTATCTGAAAAAGGAAGACAAAAACAGGACCTACTTGCTAAGGCTGATATTAGGACTCGAAAGAGATGGATAAATGAATGTGGGCTTCTCACAGGGCCTGGCAGTCCTCCAGCCAGTTCAGCACACATTAGCATTGACCTTGAGGAGAACCAAATGACCTGATGCTATTTAACGTATAGAAACTTCATCCAGAGCTTAAGGTTTTTAACAGCACTGGGAAGGAAACAGTCCAGACTTAAAACCTGCACGCTTGGTGGGCAAATCCACGTATAGGTAGTAGCCAGGAGCGCAGCCCTGAGCCCTTGAGTGCTGGGAGTGAGGCAGGGGTTGGGGTTGGGTTGTCTTCCCTGGTAGGCACTCTGGGGGCCCAGCTCACGAGTATTGAGCTTGGAAAACTTTCTTAACCCATGGCCCCTTCAATAAAAAAAAAAAAAAAGAAAAATCTCCCATCCTCACTTTACTTCTGAAAACTTAAAATAAAATTGAAAGTGTATATAGCCGGGCACGGTGGCTCATGCCTGTAATCCCAGCACTTTGGGAAGCCAGGGAGGTTAGATCATGAGGTCAGGAGTTTAAGACCAACCTGGCCAAGATGGTGAAACCCCATCTCTACTAATATTACAAAAAATTAGCCGGGCACGGTGTCAGGTGCCTGTAATCCCAGCTACTCGGGAGACAGAGGCAGGAGAATCACTTGAACCCAGGGGACGCAGGTTGCAGTGAGCCGAGATTGTGCGACTGCACTCCAGCCAGGACAACAGAGTGAGACTGTCTCAAAAACAAAAGTGTATATAATTGGCTGGGCGCAGTGGCTCACTCCTATAATCCCAGCACTTTGGGAGGCCCAGGCAGGCAGATCACTTGAGACCAAGAGTTTGACCAGCCTGGGCAACATGGCAAAGACCACCCCCTCTTACGAAAAATATAAAAATTAGCCAGGTGTGGTGGTGGCACGCCTGTAATTCCAGCTACTCGGGAGGCTGAGGCAGGAGAACCGCTTAAACCAGGGAGGCGGAGGTTACAGTGAGCCGAGATTGCACCACTGCACTCCAGCCTAGGCAACAGAGGGAGACTCTATCTCCAAAAATACATATGTAAAAGTAAAAATAAATACATTAATCAAAGTGTGTAACTAAAAACAAGCAAAAGCCATGGCACTTTTAGAATAGGCCTTTTCAAAATGTGAAACCAATCCCCACCCCATCTCTGCTCCCTCTTTTCCTTGGAGAGCCAACAGTATAATGGCGAAACATGGGCTTTCCGTCTCAGCTGACTACATATTAGCTGTGTGACCTTGGGCAAGGCACTTAGTCTCTCAAGTCTCCGTTGTTCTCATAAGAAAAATGAGAACAAGAATCCCCACCTTATAGGGGAGAGAAATAAGGAATGTAAAATGCCAAGCATTTAATCACGTATGGGAAGTGCTCAATACATGTTCCTCTGCCCCTCCGTGCTGTACTGACCACTCCCCACTTGCTGTCAGCAAATAGTAGCAGCATTCAGGCCCATGCATCCCACCCTAATCCCATCCCAGGGCAGTTGCAGCCCCTGGCCTCCTCAGGACCTTGCCTTTTGTATCAGCCCGTTCTCTTAAGGTGGGCGACACAGCCAACCTAGGAGGGGGACTTGAAAAGGAGGTGAGGAGAGGCCGGGCGTGGTGGCTCATGCTTGTAATCCCGGCACTTTGGGAGGCCAAGGCGGATGGATCACGAGGTCAGGAGTTCAAGACCAGCCTGACCAACATTGTAAAACCTCGTCTCTACTAAAAATACAAAAATTAGCTGGGTGTGGTGGTGCACACCTGTAGTCCCAGCTACTCAGGAGGCTGAGGCAGGAGAATTGCTTGAACCCAGGAGGCGGAGGTTCCAGTGAGCTGAGATCACGCCACTGCACTCCAGCCTGGGTGACAGAGCAAGACTATGTCTCAAAAAAAAAAAAAAAAGAGGTGAGGAGCACGTGTGCATAGCCACACCTGGGGGTAGGGAGGGGCATTGTGTGCGTGTGTGCAGGTACACCTGTGCACCTGTGCCACCGTGGGCAGTGTGTGTGTGCCTGAGGTCACTGTATCCCATCTGTCCCTCCTCCCCAGCTATGACCGCAACACCTTGGTGGCCATCGTGGTGGGCGTGGGGCGCCTCATCACTGGCATGGACCGAGGCCTCATGGGCATGTGTGTCAACGAGCGGCGACGCCTCATTGTGCCTCCCCACCTGGGCTATGGCAGCATCGGCCTGGGTGAGAAGGGCTGGGGCACAGGCTGGGGATGGAGGAGACCAGGAGGCAGAATCAGGGATCCTGGGGTCAGAAAACTGAAGTGCAGAGATGAGGAATGACTTACCCAATGTCACACTATGCACACAGTATGAAGAGTGGCAGCTCTGGCTGGGGCAGTGGCTAACGTCTATAATGCCAGAGTTTTGGGAGGCCAAGGTGGGAGGATTGCTTGAACCCACAAGTTCTAGACCAGCCTAGGCAACATAGCGAGACCCCGTCTCGACAAAAAAATTAAATAAATTATCCAGGTGTGGTGGTGTGTGCCTATAGTCCCAACTACTCAGGACTTGAGCCTGGGAGTTCAAGGCTGCAGTGAGCCATGATTATGCCACCGAACTCCAGCCTGTGTGACACAGCAAAACCCCATCTGTTTTTTTGTTTTTGTTTTTATGAGACAGGGTCTCAGCCTGTTGCACAGGCTGGAGTGTAGTGGTGTGATTTCGGCTCACTGCAACCTCTGCCTCTGGGCTCAAGCGATCCTTCCACCTCAGCCTCCCAAACAGCTGGGACTTCAGGCGCACACCACCACAGGTGGCTAATTTTTTCTGTTTTTAGTAGAGATGGCGTTTCGCCATGTTGCCCAGGCCGGTCTTGAACTCCTGGGCTCAAGCCATCCACCTGCCTTGGCCTCCCACAGTGCTGGGATAACAGGCATGAGCCACTCTGCCCAGCCCACTATCTCTTAAAAAACAAACAAACAAACAAACATAGTGGCAGCTGTGTGCCTGGTTTGGGTCTCCCAGTGCGGGATGAGAGGAAGGCCCCTGGCTGGGATCCTGGTTGGCAGAGCACAGCTCTGAGACCTCCATGCTGCTGTGCCCTCACAGCGGGGCTCATTCCGCCGGATGCCACCCTCTACTTTGACGTGGTTCTGCTGGATGTGTGGAACAAGGAAGACGCTGTGCAGGTGAGCATCTTGCTGCGCCCACCCCACTGCCCCCGCATGGTCCAGGACGGCGACTTTGTCCGCTACCACTACAATGGCACCCTGCTGGACGGCACCTCCTTTGATACCAGGTAAGGGGCCAGAGGGGAGCCCTGAGGCACTGGGGACTGTGGCATGGGGAGCAGGAGTCTGGACTCTCCTGCCTTTCCCACCTCCACCTCATTTTCTGCAGCTACAGTAGGGACGGCACTTACGACACCTACGTGGGCTCTGGTTGGCTGATCAAGGGCATGGACCAGGGGCTGCTGGGCATGTGTCCTGGAGAGAGAAGAAAGATTATCATTCCTCCATTCCTGGCCTATGGCGAGAAAGGCTATGGTGAGGGTGGGCAAGGAGTCGAGGGGAAATTCTCCAGAAGAGGGAAAACCAGGCCTCCACATACAGTTGCTCAGGTTGTATACTGCACAAGGGCATCCAGCCAAGGATGCAAGGAGGGATGAACTCTACCCTTGGTGCTGGTCTCACTAAGAAGGGGTGCTTTATTCTGATTCACACGAAGGCTCAGTATGAGCTGGTGGTGGCCCTGGGGAAAACCCAGCTCAGGCCTTACTGGAGGAGCAGGAAGCAGGGCTGCTGGTGGACGGGAAAGGGCCCTGGAGCGGGGCTAGTGTCTCTTTGCATGGTGCCCCCCGGGCCTTCCTGAGTCAAGAAGGAGCCTCGGCTTGCTCCCCACCTGTATGGTTCAAGCCCTATCCCTTCCCCAGGGACAGTGATCCCCCCGCAGGCCTCGCTGGTCTTTCACGTCCTCCTGATTGACTTGCACAACCCGAAGGACACGGTCCAGCTAGAGACGCTGGAACTCCCCGCAGGCTGTGTCCGCAGAGCCATGGCCGGGGACTTCATGCGCTACCACTACAATGGCTCCTTGATGGACGGCACCCTGTTTGATTCCAGGTCCGGAGGGTCTTGAGGTGGGAGGGCAGGGGCTGGGAAAAATGTGGAAGAAGCTGGGGGGCACTCTGAGCTGCCTGGAAGGGGAGGGCCCCTTTGACTCCCTTCCTGGCCCTCCCGCCTTGTATTGCAGCTACTCCCGCAACCACACCTACAATACCTATATCGGGCAGGGTTACATCATCCCCGGGATGGACCAGGGGCTGCAGGGCGCCTGCATAGGGGAGCACCGGAGAATTACCATCCCCCCACACCTCGCCTACGGGGAAAATGGAACTGGTAGGGGCGTTCCCCAGCCACCACCTCAGCTCCTCCCCTGAACTGCCCCTCATGGCCAGGCCGCCCCCAGCCCCATTCCACAGTGGGATTCTAGCCACCACTCTACCCTACTCGTTACTGAAAATGCATGCAGCTTACATCGGGTCACTCTGTCTGATTCCTACCACACGAACTCCATCAATTTCCTCCAGGGTGGCGTCCCACTTCTCCCTTCGTAGTGGAGAGGGGCAGCCAACTCCTGAGTTTGGGGAGGAAGGGTGGTTGTGGAAAAACAAAACCAGCATAGCCCCTGGACCCAGCTGTGCTGGGAGCCTCAGTGTCCTCACCTGTAAAATGGGCAAGCCATGCTGATCCGCAGGGTAAGTTACTGGGAGTTTGCAAGATGGTGAGTGGAAAAGAGCTTTCTAACTGGAAAGCTGCCTTCCCCTGCCCCCTCACCCCAATGAGAGTCTGTTAGAATTCACTCTGGACAAACATCCCATCCCATCCTCCTTTGGCTCCCCAGGGCCGGGAATGGGTATCAGGTCTAGAGGCCTCCAGGGAGAGACTTCAAGGAGCCTCTCCTAGTGCTCTGAGCTGACCACACTCCCCGATTCTGGCCTTAGGAGACAAGATCCCTGGCTCAGCTGTGCTTATCTTCAGCGTCCACGTCATTGACTTCCACAACCCTGCGGATGTGGTAGAAATCAAGACACTGTCCCGGCCATCTGAGACCTGCAACGAGACCACCAAGCTTGGCGACTTTGTTCGATACCACTACAACTGTTCTTTGCTGGACGGCACCCAGCTCTTCACCTCGTGGGTCCGGGGTGGGGCCGGGGCTGGGCATGTGGGTGGGCTCAGGCATGGGGAGTTCTCCTCACAGCACCCTGACACCTGCTCCTCCCGCTTGGTCCTTGAGCCCCAGGGGAGCTTTCAGGCTCCTGCTTCTTCTTTCAGTCCCATTTCAGAGCCTGTCGGGGAACCATGAGATGAGATTCTCCGATTCACAGGGGGAGGGAAGGTGAAGCCAGCAACTGTGGGAGAACTGCTCTTTCTATTTCACAGAGGGGAAACTGACGTGGGAGCCATGAGCCCTCGAGGCTACATTTTAGGAGCAGAGGCGAGATGAGAAGGGAACTCCACGCCTGCACCGCTGGGCCCCTGCACTCTGCTGCGTGGCCCAAGTCACCAGTGGGAGTGACTCCGGAACTGAGCGCTTGTTCTGGGCCCACCTCAGAGAGAGTGGGGTGTGCGCTGACAGGGGACAGGGTGGCTGCTGACCTAAGCATCTGCTCTCCCCCAGGCATGACTACGGGGCCCCCCAGGAGGCGACTCTGGGGGCCAACAAGGTGATCGAAGGCCTGGACACGGGCCTGCAGGGCATGTGTGTGGGAGAGAGGCGGCAGCTCATCGTGCCCCCGCACCTGGCCCACGGGGAGAATGGAGGTGAGGGGATGAGAAAAAAAGTAATTTTTTTTTTTTTTGAGATGGAGGCTCACTCTGTTACCCAGGCTGGAGTGCAGTGGCATGATCTCAGCTCACTGCAACCTCCACCTCCTGGGTTCAAGCGATTCTCCTGCCTCAGCCTCCCAAGTAGCTGGGATTATAGGCGCCTGCTACCATGACCACCTAATTTTTATATTTCTAGTAGGGATGTGGTTTTGCCATACTCGCCAGGCTGGTCTTGAACTCCTGACCTCAGGTGATCCACCCGCCTTGGCCTCTCAAAGTGCTGGGATTACAGGCGTGAGTCACCGTGCTCAGTCCGAAACTGTGTGGCTGGCATCCGTCCCTGTTGCTCCTGCCCATCGTGGGCCTGATGGCTGGCGGGAGGAGACAGGAATGCCCGAGGGATGGCTCCTTAAACATAACATGCCCCACTCTCCAGCTCAGCCTTAAGAGGGGAAACAGGCCTGTGGGCTGGGAAGCAGCGAAGCCAGGCCCAGACTCTGGCCTGACTGGGACCCCTCCCTCCTCTCCCGCCCTCCATCCAGCCCGGGGCGTCCCCGGCAGTGCTGTGCTGCGGTTTGAGGTGGAGCTGGTGTCCCGGGAGGATGGGCTGCCCACAGGCTACCTGTTTGTGTGGCACGAGGAGCCTCCTACTAACCTGTTTGAAGACATGGACCTCAACAAGGATGGAGAGGTCCCTCCGGAGGAGGTGGGTGAAGGTTCAGTCCTAATAACCATGCCCACAAACCCCCCCGACCCAGGAAGCATCTAGGAAGAAGACATACCTCGTCTGGCCTGCCCACCCGCCCTCGTGCTCCTGCCTGTGCTGAGTCCCACGCCTCAGGCTCCTCGTCCCCACCTTCTCCTGGGAACACATGCAGACTGTTCCCTACCTGAGCCCAGTCACGGACTATCCCCCGTGCCATGCCTCCACCCCCACCCTCACCAGGACCCCAGCACCAGTGCCTTTCTCAGTCCTTCCTGAGTTGCGGCATGTGAGGGAGCCTGGGAAGAAAGAAAAAGCAGTCACTGGCCTCCACCCAGGGACCCTCCCAAGGCCATGATGCTCACTCCCCACTTGCTCTCCCCGCCCTCCAGTTCTCCACCTTCATCAAGGCTCAAGTGAGTGAGGGCAAAGGACGCCTCATGCCTGGGCAGGACCCTGAGAAAACCATAGGGGACATGTTCCAGAACCAGGACCGCAATCAGGACGGCAAGATCACAGTCGAGGAGCTCAAGCTAAAGTCAGATGAGGACCAGGAGCGGGTCCACGAGGAGCTCTGAGGCGCAGGGAGCCTGGCCAGGCCTGAGACACAGAGGCCCACTGCGAGGGGGGCATGGCGCTGGGACTGATCTGCTGACAGTCCCCCTCCCTGTGCTGGGATGAGGTCTGGGAGCCATCTAAAACAATGGCAGAGGAGACGTCTCTGGGGTTCCCACCACCCTAGATGAAAATCCACAGCACAGACCTCTATGCCATTTCTCTTCCAACCCCAAACCCCTTCCTTAAAATGTTTGGATTTGCAAAGCCAGTTTGGGGCCGGTGGAGCCTGGGGTTGGATAGGGCCATGGCTGGTCCCTCACCATACCTCCCCTCCACGTCACTAGCACAGCTGGGCTTGTCATCTGTCTCCCCAAACTTTCTCCTTATTTGTACTTCTTGTCACCCCCACTCCCTGACCCCATTCCTCTATGTGACAGCTCCCCAGGACACCTCTGCCTTCCTCCCCAGCTCTGCCTGGCTCCTGGGGAAGGGGGCAGCTCCTGGAGGGCAGCCCTACCTTCCCCATGCCCTTTGCTCTTCTCCCTCACCTCCAGTGGAAGCTGAGCTGACCTTGGGGTGCCGGAGGCTAGGACTGGGCTGTAGGTAGCTTTTCATCCCTAAAGAAGGCGCCTTTCCCTAAGGAACCATAGAAGAGAAGAGAACAAAGGGTGTGTGTGAGGGAACCTGCTTGGGTGGGTGTGAGGGCTATGAAATCTTGGATTTGGGGCTGAGGGGTGGGAGGGAGGTGGGCAGAGCTCTGCACACTCAAAAGGCTAAACTGGTGTCAGTTCCTTTTTCCTTTGTTCCAAATAAAAGATTAAACCAATGGCCTTAGTTGTCTTTTGGAACAGGTTGAGGGGCCAGGGGATGAAGAGGGGGTTGTGGGGGGTTCCCCACATTGGGGAAGAAGTTAAACCAGGCCGTTTCCATGGCCTCATTAGCTCTAGACAGCGTGTCCCCAGATCAGGGGCTCCCCCTCTGGAGGTTTCCTGCCTGCCCTGGGCCTAACCTGGGGGCTTTGCTGTGAGAAGGGAGCCCTGGTCTGTGGAGGGGGTGAATGTGTACAGGACAGAGGCCTGCAGCAGGGCGTGGAGCGATGATCCTCATCCCCTAATTGTCCCCATTGAACAGGAAAGACAAGGTCCCTGACCTCAAACACAACTGACAAAGCTCAAGGATTAAATTAAAGCACACAGGTCAGATTATCCTTTTCCATTGATCATCTCCAATACTATATTCCCATCTCTCCCTGCTCCTGGCTTCCACCTGTTACCACCTGCCCATCCTCCTTCTTGCTAGGGGAAAGGTAACTGAGTTCAGATCTCCACAGTGTCTTGTAGGAGGACTTCAGCCGCCAGCCAGGCCATCTGCTCTTGCTTGCCTGGGATGACCCAGGCCTTCTGAGGACGGGTGGGGACTTGGGAAAGAAAATCACAGGACTGGACTCACAGCAAACTTCCTCCATCAGCACTTCTTGCCCAGAGTCCCCTAAGAGACATGACTGCTCCCCATGGCCAGTGACTGACATTCTCTGGCCCCAAAGCATCCAGAAAGCTCCTTGATTGAAGTCTGGTTTTTTTTTTTTTTTTTTTTGAGACAGGGTCTCGATCTGTCGCCCAGGCTAGAGCGCAGTGGTGCTGTCTTAGCTCACTGCAATCTCTGCCTCCTGGGTTCAAGTGATTCTCCTGCCTCAGCTACCCCAGTAGCTGGGACTACAGGCATGTGTACAGTCTCACCATGTTGGCCAGGCTGGTCTCAAATTCCTGACCTCAACTGATCTGCCCACCTCAGCCTCCCAAAGTACTGGGATTACAGCATGAGCCACTGCGCCAGCCAAGAAAGCTCCTTGACTGAAGTCTGAAAGTGGTTACTGACCCAGCCTCAGATGGTAACCACTCCCTCTTCCCAAAACCTAACGGAACAGGCCTGAAGCAGAGAAATGCAGCAAATGGCATGGACTTTGGTCAGAAACATTTGAATCCTGGGTCTAGCTCCTAGCTACGGAGTTTAAGCAAGTTACCCATCCTGCCTGAGCGATCTGGCAGGGTCATTGTGAGGGTCAACTGGCAGGCACCCAAGTGCCCAGAGTAGCACCTGGTACACAGTGGGACTTCAGTAACATCTCTGTTACTTTCCACATCAAATCTGCAGAATGACAGAACATTCCAACAGCTAGCCAAACTCTGCAGGAAGGGGTGCCGGTGATTTCCTCTAAAGTTAAGAAAATACTGAACTGGCTTTTTTTTTTTTAAAAAAAGACGGGGTTTCACCATGTTGGTCAGGCTGGTCTTGAACTCCCGACCTCAGGTGATCCGCCCGCCTTGGCCTCCAAAGTGCTTGGATTACAGGCATGAGCCACCGCGCCGGCCTTTTTTTTTTTTTATAATAGAGACAGGGTTTTACTATGCTGGCCAGGCTGGTCCCAAACTCCTGACCTCGTGATCTGCCCGCCTCAACGTCCCAATTACAGGTATAAGCCACTGCGCCTGGTCTTTTTTTTTTTTTTTTGAGACAGAGTATCGCTCTGTTGCCCAAGCTGGAGTGCAACAGTGCGATCTCGGCTCACTGCAACCTCTGCCTCCCAGGCTCAGGTGATTCTCCCACCTCAGCCTCCAGAGTAGCTGGGATTATAGGCGCCTGCCACCACGCCAGCTGATTTTTTCTATTTTTAGTAGAGATGGGGTTTCACTATGTTGGCCAGGCTGGTCTCGAACTTCTGACTTCATGATCCACCCGCCTTGGCCTCCCAAAGGCTGGGATTACAGGAATGAGTCACCGTGCCCCGCCTGAACTGGCTCTTCTACATTTTTTCTTCAAAAAGTACCCTAGAGAGAATCAGCTAGTTCTTGACCATCCAAGTCAACAGGGAGGGAAGAAGGGAAAGAGACTGTGAAGTCGGCCCAATAATGCAAGACCACAGTGCACACATCACTCGTGTTTCACCACGCACAGTCTCCCTCAGGAATTTAGGGCCCTGCTCTAAATTCCCCTTTTCAGTTCATCCACTGTGGGGATTGCTCCCGTTCATGGTGCTTAACTGTACCATGGCCATTTTGAGCTTGAGCCCATACACGTTTCACCTCTCACCTGGAGGCTGTTGAGCTGAGGGAAGGGATGAAGTGTTGATGCATAACTTCTGCAAAATATTTTGGCTACTGAC
This sequence comes from Cacajao melanocephalus, assembly GCA_963573385.1. NCBI lineage: Eukaryota > Metazoa > Chordata > Mammalia > Primates > Pitheciidae > Cacajao > Cacajao melanocephalus. Next base: position 49,688 of record CAUYLG010009184.1, read on the forward strand.
ACAAAGAACAGGGCGTGCCATGGTGGTTTCATGAGTCATTGTGCGGGCCTGATATGGTAACCCCTGTTTCTGTAAACATTTTAAGGCTCTGTTTACCCCAAGTGGGCCTGATATGGCAATTCCTGTCTCTGTAAACATTTTAAGGCTCTGTTTACCCCAAGCGGGCCTGATATGGTAATTCCTGTCTCTGTAAACATTTTGTTCCTTTGTTCCCGTATTCATGTATTTACTGTTTAATGTAACT
>CAUYLG010009186.1:0-52847 GCA_963573385.1 Cacajao melanocephalus
GATCCCCTGTAGGAGGAGAGGCATTCTGATTTCGGGTGTTCTCAGCCTTTTTGCACTGGTTTCTTCCCATTTTTGTAGATTTATCCACCTGTCATCTTTGTAATTGCCAACTTTCAGATTGGGTCTGAGTGGACGTCTGGCTTGTTGGTGATGAAGTTTTTTCTGTTTCTTAGTTTTCCTTTGGCGGATGCCCCTTCCTCACAGAGCTAGGCCTTCCCGGGTTCAGCTGTGCTTACTGTGAAACTCTGAGTCCTCAGCGCTTCCAATTGCTGTTCTCCTTGTGAGGATGGGACCAGCCGAGCCGGACTCAAAGGGCACCCAGTCGCGTATACTCCACACTGAGAAGCGCCACGCCACGCTGGGGTGCCGGCAAAACAGCCACGCCGACCAAAAGAGTTGCGCTGGCGACCCGTGTGGCTCCTCCGCCGGGAATCTCCCAGTTTGTGGGCAACAGAAATTTGTCTGAAATTGCAGCGTCTACTCACTCTCTGCGCTTTCACTGGGAGCTACGATCCAGAGCTGTTGTTAATCGGCCATCTTGGATCTCTCCACCAAGTGATGAAGTTTTTTCTGTTTCTTAGTTTTCCTTTGGTGGATGCCCCTTCCCCGCACAGCTGGACCTTCCCGGTTCAGCTGTGCTTACTGTGAAACTCTCAGTCCTCAGCGCTTCCAATTGCTGTTCTCTTTGTGGGGATGGGAGCAGCCGAGCCCGACTCAAAGGGCACCCTGTCGCGTATACACGCTGCATTTCAATAGAAGAAAAGGCTGGCCGACTGGGACTCCTCAGTCACCTTCCTGTAAATAGCAGGCATGGTGTGGGGGAATCTCTCAGGAAGACATTGTTTTTACTTAAACAAGATCAAAACCCCACCCCACTCCTCCGTCCACCAAGACCCTTTCATATGTGATTTCTAAAGCTGTAGACCCAAGACCCTTTCTCTTGTAGTTTCTAAGGCTGTGAACCTAAGATTCTTTCATGTGTAATATCTAGAGTGTAAGCATATATAAAGGCAGAGCTTCTCTTTGTTAGGCGAACTTGGCAGTTGGACAAATTGTTGCCTCACTCCTGGGTTGTAATAAAACCTCTTCCTTCCTAGTTCGGTGTCCAAGAGGTCTGTTTCTTGCGGCCAATCCTGCTTCACTAGTGTTTCTTTGAAATATAATTATCAGTATTTTTAATGTTGCCAGTAACTCAGGTCATCATATATTATTGCTATTGCTATTATTATTATTTTGGTCTGTGAAATCTAAAATCTGGCATCCATATGCACACAGTAAAAAAGTCCTCTAAAGTTTGTTTGCGGAAATTAGCTAACCAGAGTGTCCTGTTTTCCTGCATAGATGTTTTTTGGTGCATCAGTCTCGGTAACAAAAATAGTTCCATTCCTTCATTCCTATCTGTGCCTACCACTGCAGCTAACAGTCACTCCTCACCTCTTGCTGCCTTCTTGGCTGGGGCATTCTGCCTTATTTCCTGTGGCTCTTGGACCTTGCACATTGCTTAGCACATAGAAAATGCAAGACGAATGCTATTGCATAAATGGATGTGCGATGAAATATTCGCCTGTGCATAGATGAGGATTTACTGCTCTGGGCTCTTGCTTTTTCCTTTTTACTACAAGACACTTTTTATGTTTCAGGAATTGTGGAGCAATTCTGAGGGAGGGACAGTCACTCTTTTTAATGTCACAGTAACAGTAACCAGTAAAGTCCAGTGTCCAGATGGGCACAAGAGGAATTCACTTCCTGAAATGAATTGCGGTGGCATCTCCCCTGTTCCCCCACAGAAGGTTATTTGTCAATTTTGCATTCCTCCAGACTGCCTCTTCTCTAGGCAGTTGACACTGATTTTGTTTGTTGTTGTTGCTGAGACTTGATAGCTCACTATGGCAATGATTCTGAAAGGTGTGAAGAGGGGTTTATAGGAGAATCCTTTGTGGTGGAGGCAAGCTATGTATAATTCTGTGTTGCATAATTATACAAGCTATGTATAATTCTGTGTTTTGGAAATCCTTCTTCACCCTTTCCTAAATCTACTGAGAATCTACATATCTTTCTATCAAATGTTTTTGTGTGTAAGAACACAAAATAAAATAGAATGGTTTTCATTCTCAAAAGACTAGAAAATGATTATGGTATTGTGAGGGAAATTACCTAAACACACATACTCAGTTCACACTACTCTTCTTTGGAAACCAACTGACACCATAAATTACTTATGTCCACTCCCTGAAGATCGCATTTATATTGAGGCAGTTTGGGGGTTAGGAAATATACTGGACACTGACTCAATGACAGATTTACACTGCAAGTATGTATAAAGGGATGGGATTTCTCTTACACTATCTTTTATTCTCTTGAGACTTTGCTGGAGCCCAGGAAATTCACTGAAACTTCCTCTTATTGAAAGTGTAAATAAATGTTGTTTTTTAGGAATGGCCATCTCAGCCTGATATGCAAACTGTAGCTAATGAAACAGTAGCTATCTGCTACCAGAGTAGAAAGCTATAACTAGGATAACTGGATGGAGCCCTGGCCACATGTGAATTGCTTGCTGAGGTTACCCTCGTTTTATCTTTGTCAGACAAACAGAAATTGGACAAAACAAATAAACATTTATTTATATGCAAATATATGGGGGTTTTCCTATGTGTAGTTAATAGATTGTTTCCAGGTTCATAAAAGAAGGTTATAAAATATTGCCAATTATGATTTACCGATAAATGAAGCATCTCTTAGCAACCATCATAGCACAAATAATGATTTATGACAGTGTATCTACTATGTGTGTTTGAGGAGTTGAGGCTGATAAATGGGCTGAAAAGAGTCAACTCATTATTCTCATATCCATAGAGTATTCAGAAGTGCTACTGTTATGGCTTCCTCACTAAATCTTAGATGGTAAAACTCATACTTCCCAAAAATCCTCATAAAGATAAGATGAATGCTGTATTAAAAGGGCTACATAATTACCATATAAATGTATATTTTATGTTATTTTAATATATTTTATGGTATCTGTAGTTCTTTATTTCCACATTATCACCACACATAAACCATTTTTGTCAACTGTCTGACTTTCCCATGGTTATGAAGGTCATCAAAGCTCCTCATTACCTGGCACCTATATTTTAGGACACGGGTCTGGCCAGCTACAAGCAGGCTTTGGCCATTTTTGCACAGATGGTCTTATATATAACCAGCCAAGTAATGATACATTCATTGAGCACCAGGTGTTGGTGATGAAAGGAATGGTTGCAGCTAAAAAATACTGACAACTCTGTCCAACTTGAGTTTACCCTCACATATTTTGGTTTGGGGAGATGTTTCTATCACTAACCACCGGTTTTCTGAAAAGAAACTAGATTTGCACAGGTAGGGTAAGGAAGAGCATTCCACAATCACCAGAGAATAGCAGGTGCCTGATACAACTTCGTATGTTCTGAGCAGACAGATTGACGCAACTGATTTGAAAAGTGTAATGTGAATAACACCCACCATCCCCCTACCACAGTACCTGGAGAGGTGCCATCTAGCTGGCTGGTATTGAGTTAGGTAATTGGGGAAAAGAAATTACTTGCTTATGTTATTGAGCCCCCATGTAGGAAGGCACAGAGACACTGTGCAAAACCCACAAGTTGTAAATGATGGCCAGGTAGGTGGAATGGCTTAGACAAAGTAGCACTTCAGAAGAATTAGCAACAGAACCCCAGGTGCCTGGTTTTTATACCTCCTGTTCTAAGGAGAAGATTGTAGTTTGTACCTCTAAGGAACATAAAATTAATGTTTTCCTAGGTTTGCACTACAGAGTAGAAATAAATTTTTTTCGCAGAACTCAACAATATTTAAATGAGCATACAGATGCATGTATATAAGGAAAATAACTTCATTTCATTTAATGCACCAAGAAATAGAATGGAATGTGTCTATGGAATAGAGCATGTCATGTCCAACGTGCTAGCCACCTAGATCTCTGTTTACTATGTATTTCGTTGTACATACTTATTGTCATTCAGTAACTCAAACTGAAGCTTGCTCTTTTATATGTATAGAGGTAGACTAGGTTTCCAAGATTGATGGGTCATTCATTTCAGTTGTGAGCTAGCTACCTGCTGATAAGAGTCCAATGTCAAGGGGCACATCTAGTGGTTGGGTTGTTTTCCTTGTGATTTCCTTTTGAAGCATGATGATTTAGGTGCTTTCTCTAAGTTCATTAAAAACAACTTTTTTTCCCCTAGAAAATTTTACAGCCTAATCATAAACATCTCCTCTAGGCTAACGCTTGATATATGAGATTCTGGGAGAAAGATATTTTGGGGGTTAGGCTGATTTTCATACTAAAAATGTTCCCTTCACACATACTAACTAATGCTGACTAGTATTGTTAGCTATGTAAACATAAAAGTATTGAAATAGCAATACATATTAGTGTAACTGTATAAATTTCTTTAAAAATTGAGAGTCTGCTATTCCTCATTTAACCAGCTGAATATTACTTATACCAGTTACATATACATTTGATTAACAGGAGCTAAAAATTGGGGAAAGTAAATTAAAGACACAAATTAATTTCAGTAAATTTGGAGTACCATTAGAGATTTTGGATCAATCAACCACATTTCGGCAAATCAGCTGAAAAGAAAATAAACATGTTCTAAAGTAAAGTGTGTAGACACTGTTGGCTTGAGGAAACACATAGAAACCTTTAGTTGGGTCAGTTTAGTAAAGGTTTGGTAACCAGACTGGGATTAATGTTCACCGTCAACTTCGGAAAGATGTTTGTCCCATGCCTGGGTTATTTTGCTTAACATAGTGATCTCTAGTTTCATCCATGTTTCTGCAAACAGGATTTCACCCTTTTTATGGCTGATTAGTACTCATGTGTGTGTGTGTGTGTCTGTACACACACTGTGTTTTCTTTATCCATTTATCTGTTGATTGACACAGGTTGACTCCATATCTTGACTATACTGCTAGAGTAAACATGGGAGCACAGGAATCCTTTGATATGCTGATTTCCTTCCTTTGGATAGATACCTAGTGGTGGGATTATTGGATCATGTGGCAGTTCTAATTTTAGGGTTTTTTAAATGTTTTGTGAAAATGGGGTCTTGGTATGTTGCCCAGGCTGGTCTCAAACTCCTGGACTCAAGCACTCTTCCCACTTCAGACTTCTAAACTGCTGAGATTACAGGAACAAGCTACTTTGTATTTTTAGTTTTTTTGAAACGCCTCCATATGTTTTCCAGAATGGCTGTACTAACTTACAGGTTACAACAGTGTATAAGAGTTGTCTTTTTTCCATATTCTTACCAATATTTGTTATTTTGTGTTTTTTATAATAGCCATACTGAGGTGAGATGATATCTTATTGCTGTTTGGACTTGCATTTCCTTGATGATTTCTGACATTTTGTCCACTTTTTGATGGGTTTATTTGTATTTTTGCTTTTGAGTTTCTTGAGTTCCTTGTATATTCTGGATATTAGTCCCTTTTTGGATGAATAGCTTGCAGATATTTTCTCCCATTCTACAGGTTGTCTCTGTTGATTGTTTCCTTTGCTGCACAGAATCTTTTTTGCTTAATGTAGTCCCATTTGTCTACTTTTGTTTATGTTGCCTGTGCTTTTGAGCTCTTGACCATAAAAATCTTTGCCTAGACCAATGTCCTGAATGTTTTCCTTCCTTTCTTCTAGTAGTTTTATACTTTGGGTTTTATGTTTAAGTCATTCTGCCTTGATTTTTGCATATCGTGAGAGATAGAGGTCTAGTTTCATTCTTCTGTGTATACATTTTACCCAGCACTATTTATTGTAGTGTCCTTTCCCCAGTGTGTGTTGTTGGTACCATTGTTGAAGATGGTTGGCTGTAAATACACTAACTGATTTCTGGGTTCTCTGTTTTGTTCCATTGCTCTGTGTGTCTCTTTTCATAGCAATACCCTGCTGTTTTGGTTACTAAAGCTTTAGAGGATATTCTGAAGTCAGGCAGTGTGTTGCCTCCAGATTTGTTCTTTTTGCTCAGGATTGCTTTGGCTACTTAGGGTGTTCTGTGGTCCCATACAAATTTTAGGACTTTTTTTCTATATCTGTGAAGAATGATATTGTTATTTTGATAGGGATTGCACTGAGAAGTCGTATTAACAGTATTAATTTGGTCAATGAGCAGGGCATGCCTTTCCATTAGTTTGTGTCATCCTCAATTTCTTCCATTGGTGTTTTGTAGTTTTCCTTGCAAAGGTCTTTTACCTCCTTGGTTAAATCTATTCCTAAGTAGATTTTATGGTAGCTATTGTAAATTGGATTGCTTTCTTGATTTTTTTCCGACTAGTTTGTTACTGGTGTAAAGAAACACCATTGATTTTTGTATGTTGATTTTGTGTCTTCCAACCTCATTGTATTTGTTCTAAGTTTTTTTGGTAGAGTGTAGGTTTTTCTATGTATAAGATCATGTTTTCTGCAAAGAGGAACTGCTTGACTTTCTTTTTTCCAGTTTGGATGACTTTTCTTTCTTGTACCTGATTGACTTGGCTAGTACTTTCAGTACTTTGTTGAATTGCAGTGGTGAGAGTGGGCATGCTTGTCTTGTTCCAGTTCTTTAGAGGAAAGACTTTCACCTTTTCCCCATTAGGTATGTTCCTTCTCTGCCTAGTTGATGTTTTATCATGAAGGAATGTTGAATTTTGTTCAAAAGCCTTTTCTGCATCTATTCAGATGATTATATGGTTTTTGTCCTTCATTTTCTTTTTTTTTCCTGCACACCATACTTCTGCATGCCCTTCATTTTCTTGATGTGATGTATCACATTTATTGATTTATGTTCATCCACTCTTGCATCCCTGAGATAAATCTCACTTGATTATGATATGCTCTTTTGTTGAGGATTTTTTCATTATGTTCATAACAGGTTACTATAGTTTGGATATTTGACCATACAAACCTTATGTTGAAAATTTCATCACCAATGTTAGAGGTAGGGCCTAGTGGGAGGTATATGGTTCATGGGAGCAGTCCCTCATAAATAGATTAATGCCCTCTCTCAAATAGGGGGCTGTATTAGTTCCCATGAAAGCTGATTGTTTAAAAAAGAGCCTAGCTCTTTCCTGCCTCTCTTGCCTTCTGTCATGTCACATGATCTCTGCATATGCTGGCTCCCCTTTGCCTTCTGCTATGATTGGAAGCAGCCTGAGCCCTTCACCAGAAGCAGGTGCTGGTTCATTGCTTCTTTTATAACCTGCAGAACCATGAGTCAAACCCCTTTTTAATAAATTACCCAGTATCAGGTATTCCATTATAGTGAGATAATTGGACTAACACAGCGATCTTTTGTTCATGTGCCCTTATCTGGTTTTGGTATCAGGGTAATGTTGGCCATGTAGAATGCATTAGGAAGAATCTCTTCCTCTTCACCTTTTTGAAATAGTTTTAAGAATTGCTGTTAGCTCTTGTATATAAATTTGGTAGAATTCTGCAGTTAATCCATCTTGTCCAGGGTCTTTCTTCATTGGGGGAGTTTTTATTACTGCTTTAATCTCACTAGTCGTTATGGGTCTGCTTAGGTTTTCTTTCTTCCTGGTTCATTCTTGGTAGGTTGTATGTGTCCAAGGTTTATGTATCTCCTCTAGATTTTCCAACTTGTTAGCATGTAGTTGTTTATAATAGCCTTTAATGATCCTTTGTATTTCTGAGGTGCCAGTGGTAATGTGTCATTTTTGTGCACGATTTTTTAATGTGAATCTTCTCTGTTTTTTTCTTGGTTATTCTAGTAGTTTGTCAATTTTATCTTTTCCAAAAACTGAGTTGTTATATTGTTAATCCTTTCTACATTTTTCTTGTCTCTGTCTCATTTAGTTCTACTCTGATCTTTATTATTTCTTTCCTTCTACTAACTTTGGTTTGTTCTTTCTCTTCTAGTTCTTTTATTTTATTTTTTGAGATGGAATCTCGCCCTGTCACCCATGCTGGAGTACAATGGTGCAATCTCAGTTCACTGCAATCTCTACCTCCTGGGTTCAAACAATTCTCCTGCCTCAGCCTCCCAAGTAGCTGGGATTACAGGCGCCCACCACCATGCCCAGCTAATTTTGTTTGTATTTTTAGTAGAGACAGGGTTTCACCATGTTGGCCAGGCTAGTCTCGAACTCCTGACTTTGTGATGTGCCCACCTCGGCCTCCTAAAGTGCTGAGTTTACAGGCGTGAGCCACCTTGTCCAGCCCCTTTTCCAGTTCTTTAAGGTACATTGTTAGGTTGTTAATTTGAAATCTTTCTACTTTTTTTGATGTAGGTGTTTATTACAATAAACTTTTCTCTTAGCACAACTTTTGCGGTAATGGATATATTATGTTTCCATTTTTAATTCTCTCAAGAATTTTTTTTTGTTTTTTTCTTAATTTCTTTATTGACCTAATGGTCATTCAGGAGCATATTGTTAAATTTCCATGTATTTGTACAGTTTCCAAAGTTTCTCTTGTTATTCATTTCTAGTTTTATTCTGTTGTGGTCTGAAAAGATATTAATATCTGATACGATTTTTATTTTAACAAATTTCTTGAGACTTGTTTTATGTCCTAACATATGATCTATTCTGGAGAGTGTTCCTTCTGCTGATGAGAAGAAAGTGTATTCTTCAGCTTCATAAGACGTTCTGTAGAAGTCTTCTAGTTCCATTTGGTCTAAAGTGCGATTTAAATTCTGTGTTTCTTTGTTTATTTTCTATCTCATAGATCTCTCTAGTGCTGAAATTGGGATGTTGAAGTCCCCAACTATTACTGTATCAGAGTCTGTCTCTCCCTTTCAATCTAACAATTTTTTAAAAATATATCTGGGTATATAGTAAGGCCCTGGACAAGATGGGTGCTCTGATATTGGGTGCATATATATTTAGAATTGTTATATCCTTTTGCTAAATTGATATATTTATCATTATATGATATGATGATCTTCATTGTCTCCTTCTCTCTCTCTCTCTCTCTCTCTTGTTTGTTTTTTTTTTTTTTTTTTTTTAAGACAGAGTCTCACGCTTTTTTTAAGGCTGGAGTGCAGTGGCTTAAGCTCAGCTCGCTTTACACCTCTGTTTTCTGGGTTCAAGCAATTCTCATGCCTCAGCCTCTTGAGTAGCTGGAATTATAGGTCCCAGCCACCTACCCAGCTAATTTTTGTATTTTTAATAGTGATGGGGTTTCACCACGTTGGCCAGGCTGGTCTTGAACTCTTGACCTCAAGTGTTCTGTGTGCCTTGGCCTCCCAAAGAGCTGGAATTTACAGGCATGAGCTACCAGGCCTAGCCTTCTTTGTCTCTTTTTAGAGTTTTTGACTTGCAATCTGTTTTATCTGCTATATTATGACTACTGTTGTCAACTGTTGGTTTTTATTTATATGGAATGACTTTTTCTATCCTGTCACTTTCATTGTTTATGTGTTTTTACAAGTGAAGTGTTTTTCTTATAGGCATCATATAGTTGGGTCATTTTTTAAAATTTATTCAGCCATTTATTCTCTTTTCCAGGGGAAATGAATTCACTTACCTTTAAAGTTATTATTCATGAGTGAAGACTTATTCCTATCATTTCGTTAATTGTTTTCTGGTTGTTTCACATATCCTTTGTTCCTTCTTTCCCTTTTATTGTTTATCACTGTGGTTTGCTGGTTTTCTGTAACAGTAACATTTGAGTCCTTTCCTTCTCCTTTGTGTGTCTGCTCTACCAGTGAGTTTTATACTTTTGTGTGTGTTTATGATGGTACATACTGTTTTTTTCCTTCCAGATGTAGAATTTCCTTGAGCATTTCTCATAAGGCTTGTCTAGTGGTGATGAATTCCTTCTGTTTGTGTCTGGGAAAGACTTAAATTCTCCCTTGTTTTTGAAGGATAGCTTTGTTGGTAGAATATTCTTCACTAGCATATTGTTTGATTCAACACTTAAACATATCACTCCATTCTCTCTTGCCTGCAAGGTTTCTCCTGTGAAATCTGCTGTTTGGTTGGGGATAGCTTTGCGTGTGATCTGACACTTTTCTCTTACTGTTTGTAGAATTCTGTTTGTCTTTACCTTTCAACAGTTTGACTATAATGTTCCTTGGATTTCTGTTTGTCTTTAACTTTTAAGAGTTTGACTGTAATGTTCCTTGAAAAAGACATTTTTGAGTGAAATTTATTTGGCATTCTTGGAGCTTCTTGTATCTGGATGTCTAAATCTCTTGCAAGACTTGGGAAATATTCAGATATTCTTTAGTTACATAGGCTTCCATGTCTTTGCTCATTCCTTCACCATCTGGAACACCCCAAATTCCAACACTTGTTTGCTTCCTGATGTCTCAGATATTACATAGGCTTACTTTATGTTTTTATAATTAAAAAAAAATATTTTAACTGGGTATTTCAAATAATCTCTTTTCAAATTTAGAATTTTTTTTCTTTGCCTGATTTCATCTATTTTTGAAGCCCTTGATTATATTTTTATTTCATTCATTGAATTCTCCAGATCCAGGATTTTTGTTTGGAAATTGTAAAGATATCTTTCTCTTGTTTAATTTCTCATTCAGATCATGAATTGCTTTTCTGACATTTTGTGTTGTGTTCTGTTGTATCTCACTGAGCTTTTTACAGTGCCTCTGATGTAGCAGTTGCTTCTTCCAATTTTATGGATTGGCTTTTGTAGGAAAAGATTACTTTTTTCTGTAGATGTATTTATAATGTCGCTTGGGTAGGTCACTTTGGCTTTGATTCTAGTTGAGCACAGCAGTGTAGTGTCTGAATGATTTTTTTCAACTGTAATCAGCATCAGTTGTGTCTGTGACCTCTTCAGTGACTCAGTTAGCACTTGTTAGTAGAGGTTGCAGTGAAGCTTTTCTGGGGCCAGAGTCACCAAGTGGGCTGGCCTTTGGGTATAGTGGTGGCATCAGTTGGCTGGATATGCCAAACCTTGGGCCTCCAGACAGTCTGCTTGTATACTGGCAGTGGGCTGGGAGGGCAGACTGGTCCTCGGGCCTCTAGGTGGTGTGTGGCATCATTAATGCAATAGTAGTGGAAAGCCAAAAACTCTGGTTCCTAGTCAGCATATGCAGGCACCAGTGGTGATGGTGGCAGCGTGAGCAAGCCAGTGCTCAGGCCTCCAGGTGACACACATGGGGAGATGCCAGCAGTGGTGATAGCAGCAAGCTGAGTGGGCCCATCCTCAGTCCTCTGGGACTTGTGTGTGGGCCCTGGTGGTAACAGACAGGGAAGGCCATTCCCCACTCCCCTAAACTATGTAAGCACTGACAGGCTGAGCAGGCCCATCTTCAGGGCCCTGAAAGGTGTGCATAGGCATTAATAGCAGTGTATGGGGCAGATCAGTCCCCAGGTCTCCAGATGAAGCATGCAGGCACTGTCAGTGGTAGCATTAGGCGGGGAAGGCTGTCCTGGCGTATGTGGGTGCAGGCTGTGGTAGCTCGGACACATTGGTCCCCAGGTCCCGTATAGCATGCCTGGTTGCCAGCAGAGTTGGTGGTGGGCATAGCTGACCCCTCCCCCAGCCCCGATGGTGTGCACAGGCTTCAGTGATGGATGGGTCAGGCCTGTTGACAGGCCCTGCAATGATATACAGTTGCCAGTGGCAACAGTATGGTAGGTTGATCCCTAGGCTCCCAGATGTGCATGTACGTGCTGGTGGAACAGCAGCAGGAGGGAACCTCAGGCCCCCTGATATGCATGGGCACCAGCTGTCACAGGTGAGGCTGTTTGATCCCCAGGCCCTGGATGGTATGCTTGGGTGATGACATTGGTTGCAGCAGTAAGCAGGGTAGACCCGTCCTCAAGCCCAGGTCAGCACCCAGGTAGGTCAGTTCCCAGGCCACCTGAAGATGTGGTTCACGTGTGGTGGCTTTGCTGCTGTGGGGAACAGTGTTGCTGTTAGTGGCAGTGGCCCCAAGCAGGTGACTCTCAGGCTGTGTGGAGCGTTGCTTCAGCTCCTTTTATCCTGGAGCAGCCTCCTCAGTGTGTTGCACTGCCCATGCCCCAGGGCATAGGATGCACTACGGACATCAGTGCTGCAGACCTGGCTGCATGGCTGGGTCCGTCAGCATTGAGATGCTGCAGCCGTTTCAAGATATTTTCTAAGAGTATGTGTATTAACACTTCATGTACTATGCATTCTGTAAACATTTTTGTCATTTTTTCATTGCTGAAGTAATTGAAATGCAGAGCATTGTCCTTTATATAGGCAATGACTTAGTTTATATCTTTCTAAAGAAATGCTGCCTACCACTCTCATTGCAAGTTTATATGAATTACCACCTATATTTTCAATGTCGTATATATATATGTCTATATATATATGTCTACATATATGTCTATATATATATATGTCTATATATATATAGAGAGAGAGAGAGAAAGAGAGAGAGAGGGTCTCACTCTGTCACCCAGGTTGGAGTGCAGTAGCATGATCTCAACTCAGTGCAACCTCTGTCTCCCAGGCTCAAGTAATTCTCCCTCCTCAGCCTCCCAAGTAGCTGGGACCACAGACGCATGCCACCACACCTGGCTAACTTTTGTAGTTTTTGTAGAGATGGGGTTTCACCATGTTATGCAGGCAGGTCTTGAACTCCTTAGCTCAGGTGATCCACCTGCCTTGGCCTCCCAAAGTGCTGGGATTATAGGCATGTACCATTGCACCCAGTCCCCCATCTAATATTTTATAAAACATATTTTTGGTTTTAATGTTTATATATTGAATCCATCCGACATTCTTTTCTGCAGTGATGAGCAACCACCTATTCACTCCAGCTACTTGCTATTCAGCATCCACATCATTTATTAAATAATCCATCCTTGCCTCAGTGATTGGAAATGCCAATGCATTTGTATAAATACAAATAATAGAATAAGGTAAAACAACTTCCTAATTCACATGAAGAAACTTGTATGCATGTAACTTAAAAGGCCAATAAAGCTATCAGAAAAGTAAATTATATACCAGTTTACTCAATAATGATATAAAAATTCAAAATAAAGTACAGACAAACTCAGCATTATATTGAAATATGAATACACATTTAGCATTTGGCATTTGATTATTTATTTAAGGAATATTTATTGAGTATTATCTCTGTGCCTAATAATATTCTAGGTGCTAAGGATTCAGCAGCAAATAAAACAGTCATAGTGCATACATCCTAGAATGAAAAAACAATAAACAATAAATATGTTGTATATTTCTAGGCACTGCGAAAGTAAGGAAGGAGTGTTTATTTCAAAGTGTCAGAATATCGTAATCTTCCCATATCTATCAATTTAATTCATGCCATCTAAAGCTTAAAAGAGATACATGTGATTATGTCAGTAGTAAACCCAAATCACTTGATCAGACTTAGAAGCTATTTGTAATAAAGCTTGTTGTGAATATTTTTTTTAATCCGCTAAATTAAACATGATAAAGAAAGCTACTATAAATGTGATTAAGTAACTTACCAAACATGTTACTATAATCAGGCAGTCAATGAAAACGCTCACTAGTACTGGTATCCATTGGGTAGCTTTAACCCACAGAAGATCTTTTCTGTAATTTTTTTTTGGCTCTGCTTCTCTGTGTTTATGATTTATATATTGATGTCCTCAGTGCCATGTTCATGGCTCTGAGCTTTCGCTCATGATTTCCATTTTATTAATAGGTTTTCTCTGTTTTTACTCTTCTTTTTTTAACTTTTAATTGAATTTTAAAATTCTAATATTCTCAAATTATGTTTAAATGTGACTGAAACACTTTATTGTGTCCTAGTTATGTTCCCTTAAAATTTTCCTCTTCTTCTTTATTTTTTTTTTTTTTCAGACAAGTCTCACTGTGTTGCTCAGGCTGGAATGCAGTGCACAATCTCAGCTCACTGCTACCTCCGCCTCTCAGGCTCAAGTGATCCTCCTGCCTCAGCCTCCTGAGCAGCTGGGATTACAGGCACACCCCACTACACCCGGCTAATTTTTTGTATTTTTAGTAGAGACGGGGTTTCTCCATGTTGACCAGGCTGGTCTTGAACTCCTGACCTCGGGTGATCTGCCTACCTCAGCCTCCCAAAGTGCTGGCATGAGCCACCACTCTTGGCCCTGAATGATTTTCTTTAGATTAGAAAAAAAGCTTTTTGTTTTTTGCTTTTCCCACAAGAAGAACTGACTCTCCCCTAACACTGATGGAGGGCAGGGGCCGCCTGCTGGTCTCTCCTGGTGGTGGCACGATCTGTCCAGGAGTCTTTTGCCCTCACACACAAACTGTGCCCATAGATGCCATCTGTGAGAATTGTTCTATAATGATAAGCCCAGCTAAGAGGGAGCATTGTTCACTCTAGCAGTTTCTCATCCTGCCTTGTTGGATGTGTTTCTTTGTTTTGACATACCTCTTAGCAGCTGGATGATGTGGTCTCTTACGGCCGTGCTGTTTGCCATCCTCCATCTTTGTCTCTCCAACACAGCATCCATTTCTCAAAGAATACAGGAGAGATGAACAAATAAGTAACATTAATGGTGTCCTTACGACACAAAAGGTTCGATGTTTCCTTCTGTTGTTATTTAACTTATTTTAGATGCAGTGTTAATTGGACTCTGAAATTTTTCAGTCAGTATATATAACATCTGGCCTTGATATCCACAGCGTCCACATTTTTGGATTCAGTCAGTCATCGATTGAAAACATTCAAAAATAAAAACAAAAAATAACACAATCGTAAACAATAATATAAATTTTAAAAATAATACAGTGTAAAAACTATGTACTCAGCATTTACATTGTTTTAGGTATTCTAAGTAATCTGGAGATGATTTAGAGTATACAGGAGGATGTCCAGAAGTTATATGCCAATACTACACCATTTTATATCAGGGACTTGAGCATCTGCAGATTTTGATATCCGCAGGGGTTTCTGGAACCAGTCCCTCCTGGATACTGAGGGATGACCGTGTATATATAAAACATACATGCCTACACCCGTTGATATATATTTTGCCTAAGTAGGATGGCTGGTTGAGTTTTTAGTTCTTCCATTTGTTATTGCTTATGCTGGCATATTAAAAAACTCACTGTAACATTTATTTTCCGGTTCTATTCATCTTATCTTCTGGTGTATGGTTTATAGGTGAATTTACAAATTACATTTTATTTTCTTATTTTCCTAATGAGGAAATAAAGTAAATATATAGAATGTGAGAAACGATTAAATTGTATTAAGCACTTGCCTTTGCCCAGTTTGTCTTGAGTGGAATGTTTATGGTGGCTTGTGCTGCCTGCAATAAAGAAGACAGGAATAAAAAAGAAGCTTTAAATTCTACTTGCTAAAGAAACAAGGACTTTTGAGCGAAAAAAGTTTAGATTCCAAGTCTAAAGTCATTTAAAATGTTTTAAAGCTAGGCTGTTTTTTTATGGCTCAATATTTCTTTTTGCTCGTAGCCAACAAACCAGTTATATTATCGTTTCGTGAATTATTGCTATCAAAAAGCATGTTTCTCTTGCACTTTCCCTGCCCGGACTGGACACTGTGAAGTTGCTGCGGCTGCATTTCTCAGGCTCTGGCTGTTCTGCTCTCGCTTGGCCCAGGGAGTGGGGTGGTTTTCCGAATGAACAGCACAATGGATTCAGCACCAGCAGCAGCAGTAAATGTTAAGAGGAATGTATAGGTGGCAGAAGCGCTCACCACACCTGACTTCTCAATGAGACCGGTGATGAACCCTTCCAGTACAAAAACTAAGTGAACTAGACCTCTAGCTATCGAGCCCCTCCTAGTTCTCACCCCACTCCAACTCTTCCTCCTCTTTCAGTTGTCCCAATTGTAACTCAAAAGGTTGGAATAGCAAGGTCTTCAAAAAAAAAAAAAAAAAGAGGACGGTACAGACTAACCAAAGAGGGTGGAGAGAACAGAGTGGGTTACTTAATTCCCAAGGAATAGTGACACTGGTGAAGCAAGGCCCAAATTGGGGCTTAGCCCAAGAGAGGATTTTCAGCTTCAACCAAGAAAGAATTCAAGGACAAGCTAGCAGTAGAAGAAAACAACTTTATTGAAGCAGCAGTGTTATAGCTTCTGTGGTATTACAGCTCTGTGATTGCTCCTACAGAGCAGGGCTACCCCATAGGCAGAGAGTAGCAGCTCAGGGCAGTTCTACAGTCATATTTATACCTACTTTTAATTACATGAAGACTACAGGGCAGTTTATGCAGAAATTTCTAGGAAAAGGGTAGTAACTTCTGAGTCATTGGGCCATTGCCACAGAACGGGGTGGTAACTCCTGGGTGTTGCCATGGCAATGGTAAACTGACATGGCACACTGGTGGATGTATTTTATGGAAAGCTTAGGCACCGGACCTAATTGAGGACTAGCTAGAACAGGGATGCAATCAGGGAAGGCCTCCAGGGCTGAAGATAGATATGCTGAGGCCTGAAGGACACGTAGGGGTTTGAAAGGCAAAATGAGTGGACGAAGCAGAGGAGGAAGACAGATCCTGCTGAGCTCAAACCACAAGCAGAGGGCCAACGTGAAGGGGGGAGTGCAGCCCGCCCTTAAAGGGTCTCCCTGGCAGGCCAAGGGAGAGGTGAGCAGGTGGGGAGGCAGTGAGCTGAGGAGTTTGGAAAGTCTGCAAGGCCTTACTTAGCCAGTGTGCTTGGTCTAGAAGATAATTAACCTGGACAATGAAATGATTACATGGCTCTTATACATTATTTGCCACTTTTGATTGGAATAAGTGTTTTGCACATTTAGAAATAAATGTAAAATAAGGCCATCTTCTAGAGACACCCTAGAAAATGCTAGGAAAGCAGTAACTCATCTAGGAATGTTGCATCATAGTAAGTTTTCGAAACCGTGACCTGTCTCCTCAGTTTCTTGCAAATAATTACCAGCTAACAGATGTTTGTTTATATGTCCTCTTCTGGAGGTCAAATCATGTAATCGAATAATCAGCAGTGGGAGATTACAAAAGATAATACTCCATGTTCACAAGATATTTTAACATCTTATTTATCTGAGCACAAAAGCTGGAAAGCTTTGCCTAAACATGCAACTAGCAAATGCTGTGGGTGCCATTATGTTCTTGAAGCTGACATATTATGAGAGCATTTGAAACCTTTAGCTTCTAAAGGAGAGAAAGAACAGCTAGAATAATAAATGATATCTTTTATTGTCTGACTAGGCTACAAAATTGAAAGGGAAGAGATATGATCAGTTTATAAACTGAATAGATGGCATGGCATAAGTAACTGCTATTACATTGTGGTGAGACAGAAGTTACAATCTTCAAACATTTGTTGGAATTGGGAGAGAAATGCCAGGGAAGCTAGTACCACACCAGAGCCACCAGTCCATTGAACATCAGACCTAGGGAAAGAAAAAAAATGGCTGCTGAATTGTGTATAGTCCTGATCCAGATTCCCCTGGAATGGCCGTTCATTCCAGGAATGGGTCAGAGATCAGAGGCGGCTGCCTCATCTGGCCATCAGGGTCCTCCTGCTGACTGTCAGGAAGCCCCTGCAGCATGGAGTGATTGCAACCTTGACAACTG
Source organism: Cacajao melanocephalus (assembly GCA_963573385.1). Classification (NCBI taxonomy): domain Eukaryota; kingdom Metazoa; phylum Chordata; class Mammalia; order Primates; family Pitheciidae; genus Cacajao; species Cacajao melanocephalus. The sequence continues at coordinate 17,510 of CAUYLG010009186.1, forward strand.
TCCCTTAGTTCTAGAACGTTTGGAGTCAGGGAGCCTTCATCAATGCCAACAGGAAGATAATTATGCACAAGTAAAGAAATACCAACAAACATAGAGAAAGCATTTGCTCTGAAACAAAAAAACTCCCCAATGATAGATTAACCGGGGGACAACACCTAGGGTCAAAGCTTTCTCCAAAATCTTAAAGAAAAAGGAAAATCCTTGTTTTGCAGTCTGAAAGATAATACGGAAATCAGTCTTGGAAGTGCCTGTAGGCACTGCTAAGTTAAAGAATGAAAAAAATTGGCCAGGCTCGGTGGCTCACTTCTATAATCCCAGCACTTTGGGAAGCCGAGGCAGGTGGATCACCTGAGGTCAGGAGTTCAAGACCATCCTGGCCAACATGGCGAAACCGTGTCTCTACTAAAAATACAAAAATTAGCTGGGTGTGGTAATGCACACCTATAATCCCAGCTACTTGGGAGGCTGAGGCAAGAGAATTGCTTGAACCCAGGGGCGGAGGTTACAGGGAGCCAAGATCGCAGCTCTGCATTCCAGCCTAGGCAAGAGAATGAGACTTCATCTCAAAAAAATTAAAAAGTAAAAATTTAAAATTAAGTAACTGGGGAAACATCAGGCATAGCTGGATCCAGGGTACAAGTGATCTCATTGGAGAGTGTCTCTCTGTCATCACTGTTTCCTTCTGAGCACCAGCTTGGTTCTCAGGTATCTCAGGTATCACACGTGGGAGGCTGTTACATTCTGACTGATGAAACTAGTGCTGCCTGTTTGCCCCTGGGCTAGGAAAGGGAAAAGGAGGTGCTGCCATCTGAGCTTGTTGGAGCAAGTACCTTGAGCTATGAGGAGAATATTAGTTTTCCTAGTTTTCACACATTTTATAAGGGTCAGTAATGATGGCAAACCTTTTCAGGAATCATTTTGAATATCTTCTTTAACAATCTCCCTTTTACTCTTAACATTATAAACATCAAATTATGGCTGAGTGGCATTACCGCTGGAATAAACTTCAAGTCCTGGCATATTGAAGAACTTACAGTCAGGCAGAGAAGGGGAGGACATGGGTTATATTAGCCAGCTTTTGTTTTAAGTTAGACTTCTTGAAGACATGAACCATAAACTGACAGGCTCCTTTTCAGCAAAGTTTTCACTTGGTTTTGCTTTGTGTGGGAGCATATTGATTTTCTTTTTCCTGATAAACTTTGCACATCATCTAGAGGCTTTATTAACCTCTTGAAAGAAAACAAACTTGTAATTGGACATAATGATAGACTCATTAACTTTTTAGGTCTCATTTGTTTGACTAGGTATAACTTAATTGTAAAACTGGCATCGTTAATTTAACAAAGTGTACATTCATTATACAGTCCAACAATTTGCATAGTTATTATGTATCAGAACTGATAAAATGAGTTACTGGGTTTATGTAATCCCCAGTAAGTTTAACACTTCAGTATGAAGGCTAAGACACAATAAAGAAGTCACAAGATAAACAGACTTTGGCATGGCTGCTTTAAAGGCTTTATTTATGTACTAGGTACATAGTATTGTGGGTATGGTTTATCTGCCTTTTTTTTTTTTTTGAGATGGAGTCTTGCTCAGTTGCCAGGCTGATATGTGGTGGCATGATCTTGGCTCACTGCAACCTCCGACTCCGAGGTTCAAGCAATTCTCCTGCCTCAGCCTCCCAAGTAGCTGGGATTACAGGCGTGTGCCACCACACCCAGCTAATTTTTGTATTTTTGGTAGAGACCAGGTTTCACCCTGTTGGCCAGGATGGTCTTGACCTCTTGTCCTTGTGATCCACCCACCTGGGCCTCCAAAAGTTCTGGGATTATAGGCGTGTGCCACTGTGCCTGGCCAGTTTGTTTGTTTTTATGGGGTTTTTGTTTGTTTTTAAAGACAGAATCTTGATGTGTTGCCCATGCCGGCTTCAAATTCCTAGGCTCAAGTGATCCTCCCACCTCAGCCTCCCAAATAGCTGGGACTGTGGGTGTGTTCCACCCTACCTGGCTGGCATGTTTTTACTTACAGAACATTAAAACTTTATTATTAAGATTAATAATGAAACCTCTGCATGGATAGGAAGACTTAAAACTACTAATTGTGTCTTAGAAAAGAATCTGTATCTCACTAATGAGGAACCGTTCTAGCCTGCAGAGTTTGTGAGTAATGGGAATATCTGTTGCTGTTAGCTACAAACAGGATTTTAGGTCTGTGAGAGACATTTAGATTGATTTGAAGTGACAGGCTGTCTATCTTAACTAGGTAACTGTGAGAACCTTTGTGATATAGATGTAAGATACTTATTACTAGTTCATCTCATAAGCAGCAACCACAGCCCGGTATCTTCAGTTAAGATCGTCGGAAAAGTTGGATGGAGAATCTTTTGACAGGTATAGTTGAGTTTGATCTCAATACACAATGTATATTTGTCCGAGTATTTGTGTATCTTTCATACATATTTCAGAACAGTATCTGAATGTATCTCTTTGTTTTTGTGGAGGCTGATGAGAATGGGTCACCACTAACAAAGGGTGACACTTAGAGAATGTTGATCTCACACTGGATCCGCCTCCTGGCAGTGCAGCCGTCATTTGCTGGTGGCTTTCAGTGCCACGCCACCTTTTCCCCTCTGCTCTGTAAGTTGGGGCTGTTTCTGGAGATGGACGGGCCAAGAGAAGGCAGAAGCCAGCAGCATTTCTCCCTCTCTCTGCAGGGGACATCTTTGGCAGTGGCTTCATCCCATTCATTGTCACACTCCCAACCAAACAGCCCAGCTGCAGAGCTGTGGTGACCCCAGCACCTTCTCCCGTTGTCCCCTAGCCCCAGATGGCAGCTGCACGTAATGATGCTAGCCTCAAGTGGCTTCCTTTCCGTTTTTAGTCCTTCTAAAAAGTGCTATCGTGCTTCCCCGCCTCCATCACTAATCTCATTACATTCTGTCATTTGAACCACCTGGTGTGGGCCCTGTTTTCCTAACGAGACCTCGAGCCATGCACATAGCTATGCGGTTAAGTGTTACATACAAACCGTACACCTGCTGCAACCCTGTTAGTGAAAATTGTGTGTCCCCGTTACTTCATCAAGAGAAGGATAGTTTTTTTTTCTCTTTGGGAATGTTATCTAAGAAGGATTTGGAGACTAGAATGGAATTTAGCTCTTTGTGAAGATAGACGCAATATTTTGTTTGGAAAACATAATTGTTAAACTATAAACATAAAGTTTAGGATGTTCAATAAAAGCTATTAGAAGGATCACGGGTAAATAAGTCAGGTCTTACTGCTAATGATATTTCAGGTTTGACCTTATTGTGACTGTGATAAGCAGGGCTTTCAAGCCAGTTGTCGTCTATTTTTATAGTAATCTGATCTATCAAATTATATTTGGGCTTGACTAATTAGCTTCTGATCGTTAATGTTTTTATACAGTTAGATTCTTGGTGTTGAGCTAATTTGCAGATTGTGCTGGGTTATTTATTCCATACTTGTTGCTCCAGTTCTCCTCTTTGTGAGAGGCACTGCTCACGAGTCATGGGTGAAGGGACATCTTGAGTGAGCAGGAGTGGCTTCCAGAAATGCCACAGTCCAGTTGACATCTTCATGCTCTTCTTCCCGGGTACCCTTTTGATCTGTATGGATCTGATGTGATTTGCAGTCAGGCCTCTACAATGGGGAGGAGAGGGCAAATGAGTTATGATGAAAGAGAAGAATGGAAGGAAAGGGTCACAGCCTTGTCCAGAGAAAGGGTAAAAGTGTGAGTACCCTTCTAAGAGCTTAAGGAATACACCTTTGTTGGCTTTTCCATTTAATAATAATAAGGTAGAAAACCGGCCAGGCATGGTGGCTCTAGCCTGTGTTTCCAGCACTTTGAAAGGCTGAGGTGGGTGGATCACTTGAGGTCGGGAGTTCGAGACCAGCCTGGCCAACATGGTGAAACCCTATCTCTACTAAAAATACAAAAATTAGCTGGTGTGGTGGCAAACAGCTATGATCCTAGCTACTCAGGAGGCTGAGGCATGAGAATTGCTTGAACCCAGGAGGCAGAGGTTGCAGTAAGCTGAGATCATGCCACTGCATTCCAGCCTGGATTACAGAGCGAGACTTTGTCTCAAAAAAAATAATAAAGTGGAAAACGCTTATGGCATTCAACAGTGTCACAATATTAAGCCAAGCACATTTGCTAAGGTCTTAGTTTTTTCAAGTATAAAAAGAAATTGTTTCAGCTATTATTTGAAAACAAAACAAAACTGGCCATTTGCTGTCACAGATTTTAGCTCCCTAGCTAATTAAGGTTTCCCAGATTACGCCCCTGGGAATTACAGCTCCTGGGTAGGTGAGGGAATTTATGTATTTATTTAGGACTTGTTACATATCTTTTTGTAGCTGATTTATGTGTGACCTGGCATTTGTAAGAGGTAGGGTGGGCCCCTCTGAGATTCAGTTTACCCACAGTAAAGGATTCTGTTCCAGCCACACTAGAATTAACAGCTGGGCTTCTTGATGAAGAGGACACTCCCCTGCTGCTCCCCAGAGGACTGCTTCCCTAGTGACCTAGAAGCAACTTCCCCCAGCCAACCCCTACACATGCTAGAACTCAAACAATGTCACCTTGAGCAGCCTTGCCTCGGGCATAACCACAGTCACCCAGCACAGTTTCAGATGTTTCTTGGGCCACTTGGCTTGGGCGCTGCCATGCCGCAGTGACCTCACAGTGGTGCAGTGGTTTCAGCCTTGTGACCAGCCTTCTTGGACTGTAGCTAGAAGACTTTCCTGGCTTTGACTTCCTCAATTTTTTAAACTCAGTAATTGAGAGGCAAAACAGAGAATTCATAGACAGTGAATTCCAAAGAATCATGCGACTGTCTGTGAGATGACACTCCTATGTGAGCAAGCGATTCTCACCCAAGGTGGAATTTTAGAAAAAGGCCCTTCTAACTGCCATTGTGTGTTGCTTTATTATCTGCTGGTTTTGAATACAGATTGGAAAGTGGAAAAGACTTCAACAATCCTAGCCCGCTGGTTGTATAGGAGCAGAAATGACCAGATCACTCTGCTAATTAGCCTGAAACAAAAGGTGTTGCTACTGAGAAGCAATGCTCCATGGGTCTCTCATGTGTTGCTCATCTTTGAGGGAGGCACTAACTTGTTCTGACCCATCTTTTCAAGGAAGTTGTAGAGCAAATGACCTTGGAAGTAGAGAAGATAATGTCTCTCTCCAGATCAAAAGACAGATTTGCTTATTATCCAGTATAATAAAGGTAATGTCTCCCCTCAGGATGAAAGGATGGCTTGCTTAGCACTACTTATAGAAGACTTGAGTTTCCTAAGCTCAGAGTCCTCAGCTGTGATGCAAAACCACGGCACCTGCAGAATCTGACTTAGCCCATCTGGTTCCACCCTGAGAGAGATGTGTGGAGGGGAACTGGTGTAATACGATGCTCATGCTTCTTTCTGCGTGTGCTCTGAGTTCTGCATTCCTTTGTCTCTGAGCCAGGAGTCTCTTGCCTTCTGTCAGCATTCATGATACCACAGCAAACTAGCTTGCTAACTTGTAAGCTGGGTAAAATCTCAGATTCTTCACAATTCTTGCCGGTTACTCTAGTGCTACACAAAAATGTTCTTTCATAAAAATTGGTGGAGAAAGCACTGAAATTTACTGATGACACATACATATTTAATATAGGATTGACAATGTGCCTTTTAGTTTTATCACACTATATGAATTACTAGAATTTTCAACTATCTGTAACTTCTTATACCATTATCTATAAACACCTACCCCCAATAAAAAGGCTTTTATCTGGCTGAATTTTATCTGGTGTTAGAACAATTTCTGATTTGTTAGCTGAATGTCCATTGCAGCTTTCTGTAAGCTAAGAAAAAAACATAAATGCTTTCTATCTATTTATCTGTATATGAAATACCTTCTCAATAGTCCTGCCAACTCAGCTATTTTGGAGGAATTACTTTGTTATGAATGAGGGTTTTTTTCATGTCTGCAAAAAACAGCCGTAGCTAGCTCAGTGTATTTCATAAAGGTCAGTCGTGTCCTTCAGACTTTTTGTTTTGGTGGTCAGACATTGTTTTAAATCTCTTTCTCAATACCCTTGAGCTGGCCATTGAAGGATTTGTCACATTTCAAAAGATTGAGTAAAAAGAATAGGATCCTGTGTTCAGGAAAAAAAAATTTTTTAAATCAGCCAGCATGATTTCCATGCTGCTGTGGGAAAGGTCCTGGACTCAGGGACAGGATTCCACAGGCATGCCTGAACCTGGGCCCATCACACACACTGGACATCCCGTCCACCCCAGCCATACACCACACACACACACACACACACACACACACACACACACACACACCATCCACCCCAGCCATACACCACACACACACACACACACACACACACACACACCCTCCCTCCATGGGCTGAGGACTCTAGGTGTGAGGGCCGGCTGATAGTCCACTGCCCCAGATAGGATAGCTTTCTATAACTAAGTTATACCACCTGGGATTGGTGAGACTTGTAGTGAAGAACAGCCTGGGTTCCAAATCGCTGGCTTTGGGATACCTCTCTTACAGGCTTACACCTGTAATCCCAGCACTGTGGGAGGCCAAAGCAGGTAGAGGTCAGGAGTTCAAGACCAGCCTAGCCAACACGGTGAAACCCCATCTCTACAAAAATACAAAAATTAGCCTGGCATGATGGCGAGTGCCTGTAATCCCAGTTATTTGGGAGGCCTTGGAGGCAGAGGTTGCGGTGAGCCAAGATCATGCCAGTGCATTCCCGCCTAGGTGACAGAGTGAGACTGTGTCTCAAATAAAAAGTGACACACTCCAAATTTTTGAGAGTCACATATTTTACCTACGATATAGCATTATGTTCAGACACGGTAAGCGATCTGCTACAGTGGGAGTCTTGTGAGAGAGTAACTAGAGTTTACTCGCTTTGCCTCTGATGTTGGTGGAAGCGCAAGGTTTCTCACAGTGTGGTCCCCGGAGCGGGTGGAACAACATCACATAAGTTGTTGGAAATGCACATCTTAATGCCATCCCAGAATTTACAAAATCCCGGGGTGGGTTTGGCGATCTCTGGTTTAACAAGCCCGTCCCCTCTTGCACCCAGGTGATTCTGTTGCACACTGCAGTTTCAGACCAAGGGGTGCTGCTTAGGGTCTCACATGTCAGAGGAGAATGAGATTAGTTAAATTATAAATAGGAAAAGAAGAAATTAAATGTTGCCGTGAAATATGTAAGGAGATAACGTATAGCATTTATTAATGAAATGATAAATAGCATTGATTACATCCATTGTTTATCATTTAAGAAGTATATGTCGTAACTATCCTATGTCAGTCACTGTTAGGATACAAATATGAATAAAACATTTTACAAGTGTCTCATCGTGGACCACTGTGGCCTGCAGGGAAAATCTAATTTGCCACATATTTTTGTAAATAAGGTTTTATTAGAACACAGCCATACCCATTCATTTGCATATTGCTTATGGCTGCTTTTAGGCTACGAGACCAAGTTATGAAGTGTGACAAAGACCATATAACCTACCAAACCAGAAGCACTTAATATTTAATATCCTGCATTTTACATCAAAGTTTGTCAATACTAGGTCAAGTGTTTTAAGGGAAAATCCTTTCCACATTTCAGGTAGTTAAACACAGATGGAGTTAGGAGTAAGTTTGGTATGCAGGGGTTATTCTGTCATCCAGCAATATATCCGTATATTCTTTTTTCAGTAGCAGAAAATTTAGCTTCACAGACGTTAGTATTATAGAAGGCATACAGACTGTGACAAGAAACAGAACAATTACTGGCCAAACGCCTTGGTGTGTGAATGAACTGAAGGAGAATGAGAACAAATATAGAAGTTAGAAAAGGAAAAAGTGAGGAATAAAAAAAAATGTGGCTGGGAAGGGAGAATATTATCAATCAAAAGACTGTGACCAATGTGAAAGCTAAAATGAGGGAGTATGTGGCAGGACCTGGCTGGGGAAAAGCACTAAGAAGCAGTGGGATACTGGATGGGAGCATTCCAGCTGCCTGGCACGGAGGGTGGGCAGCAGAGTCTTCCTGGGAATGCTGGGGTGTTGATACCAGGCAGAAAAGTGGCAGACTCCAGATGGAGCTGGAAGAGCCATGCTCTGCTGCACTTCTTTTTGTTGAGATAGAGTCTCGCTCTGTCACCCAGGCTGTAGTGCAGTGGGTGATCTCTGCTCACCGCAACCTGAAGTGATTCGCCTGCCTCAGCCTCCCTAGTAACTGGGATTATGGTCCTTATAGTCACGTACCACTACACCCAGCTAATTTTTGTATTTTTAGTAGAGACGGAGTTTCACCATGTTGGTCAGGCTGGTCTCCAACTCCTGACCTCAAGCGATCCGCCCATCTCAGCCTCCCAAACTGCTGGGATTACAGGTGTGAGCCACCATGCCCAGCCTCTGCTGCACTTCTCTGTCTACCAGGAGTCCACGTGTACTTGTGTGGCTGTTTACAGTAGGGCTCTCTCCATTCCTTACTGCGCTAAATGACTAACCATGTAGTGATGCTGGAGAAGAAGCACTGGATTTCCCTTCAGGGAGCTCGAGTTACCTCTTGGCTTCACCTCTCACTGTTTGACCGTGGGCACATCATTTCATGGCTTTGTGTCTCCCTTTCCTCCTTAGTGAGAGGCTTCCTCCTACCTCCATGTTTTGTGATTCTTCTAGACGCACTTATTATCAATGGGGCATCACTAAAGGAAGGTCACAGCGTATCCCCAGCTCCCTGGCTTAAAGAGCAGAAGAAGGAATAATTAGCAGAGACTTGGGGCCCTTCTGAAAGGGAATCCTTGACCACTGTGGCACAAGGCATCCTTTCTTGGGAAAGGTTTCAGGCTGATTTATGTCCAACTCACACCTCATAACCGATTTCTTCTCTTGCCCAAAGAGATTGTTTACTGTCGAAACGTTTAGAGGAGAAATGAGCAGCCGGGCTCCACGTGTGTGATCGTATTTATCTTTCTTTCAGGAATTTTTCTTTAAATGTGGAGCACACCCGACCTCTGACAAGGAAACATCAGTAGCTTTGCACCTGATTGCAACAAACAGTCGTAACATCACTTGCATTACGTGCACAGATGTCAGGTAAGGATCTAAGAATAGCGTCACTCCCCCGCTTCCTTACTTTCCCCATACCGTTCTGCCACACAGGCTTTCCTCCGTGAACTGTCTTTCCTGGGGAGTGTCTGCTTTCTTTTGATGTTTCTGCCCAATTTGCGTATGTTTTCATGCGACGAAACTATTTAAAATGCCAATGACTTAGTTTAAGTAGGTCCATAGGGTCCTAAGATGTGAGATGGCATATCCATAGTGTAATCTTAGTTGATATTAAAATGTAAGCTCACATATTTGAGTATAAAATGTAAACTCATCCATTAAGTTCCAAAATAAAATTAAAATATGATGCTACCATTAGGAATGTTAACATAAGGCATGCACCACCATGCCCGGCTAAAATTTTGTAATTTTAGTAGACACAGAGTTTCCCCATGTTGGCCAGGCTGGTCTTGAACTCCTGACATCAGGTGATCTGCCTGCCTCAGCCTCCCAAAGTGCTGGGATTATAGGTGTGAGTCACCGTGCCCAGCCAGGAATGGAAAAATAATTTATAAACACCATAATATATAGCCCATACATTTTATTTTTAAAATGTCTTCTCCATACATTTCAGTTATCCATATTTGCTTATATTTATGCTAAGGCTTAGCACACATTCATACCCTCAAAATGAAAGCACGTAGCTAGTTTTGGACCTTGTTATTTCCAATCTCAGTGAATACAAGAAAAGCAAATGTGGAGATGGTCTGTTAGGAAAAAAATGGGAAATGACTTGATGTGAATTGCAGTGTAGGAGCCAAGGACAAAGTGGAGGAAACCGAGTCTATTTGCTCTGCAGAGCAGGCACTTCAGAGTAGAATTCCTTACTCTACACTTTTCAAATGGACAGAGGAAAAGAAATTAACTTCATTACATGTTCTTTGAGGTTGGCTAAGAAGCTCAAATTGCAATAGTGAGAACTTAGCCCTAATATCAGGAAGAACTTTTTAATGAAATGCCAAAATGAGTTACTGAAGTCAAAGAATCTATCGTTTCAGACTTTTAATCAAAAATAGCTATATACCCTAATCATTTTAGGTGTTGTCAGTCTTTGGCCTTTGGAACTGTGTTAGATGGTCTTTTAAAGTTGCTTTAAATTCTGTGATTTCATGATAAGCAAATATTCACACTCCTATCAGGCTGTTTCTCTTCTCTAATAAGTTAAAATTAAAATATTAAAATATTGATTAATAGAAGCCCAAAAACTTTAACAACATCTGTTGAACAAACCTGTTTCCAAGAAGGAATGAAAATGAGATAAGATTTTCTCTTTGCTGCATGTTTAGTCACTGCTATGGCAGGAAACACCACAATATTGCCTTTAAAAGGCAGCGCTTCAGCCTCTCTTGGCAAGGTGAATGACTGCGTATGGCTAATGCTTTCAACATGCAAGAAGAACAGCTAAGATGGGGATTTTGGTGTTTCAGGAAAGGAATCAGAAAGTGCTAAAAGTGAGGGCTTGACTGCTCTGATAGCAGTAGGTAATTGAAGTCACTTTTCAGTTTTTCAAAGGAAAAATTCAGAATACTTTTCTGTAAGTCAGAAAGCATCTCGTCAGCCAGTATTTTAAACTTTCCATTAAGGTTTGTAAAGATGACATTAAGATATGTGGTAATGTTGCTGTTATCTTACTAAGAGCATGGCCCTCCCCGTTTCCTGCTGTTACGCTGTCATGTTCACGTTAGTAACTGGCAACATCTTTCGAAGAAAATGAGCCACGTTTCAGATACACAGGGTGATAATTACTGGAAAAATACTATTGTTACAATAAGTTTTTTCATATGATTACTTGTGGGAGAATTTATAAATAGAAGCGACTATATCCAGATGCATCTTAAGGGTGTGTGTATGTAACCGACCACTTGATTGAATAAGGCCACTTCTCGTGTAAGGCAGTGGAGGAGTGTCCCATGTGTAGGAAAGAGAGAAGAACACATTCTTCTGACTTCAAGGGACCCATGTGTAAGGACATGATGAGCACCTGCACAGACACTCCGTGCAATTTGGTGATCATTTTGGGGTTTTTCCTGAAAATGCTTTCTTTTTCAATTTAGAAATCATTCACAGTAAACTATAAAAAGTGTTAGAAGTTATTTTTACCGTAATGCTTAGTAAAATTTTGTTTTTCCCCCAATATCTTGATTATGCCTACATATTTGCAGTATATGTGTATGCTATATAATTATATTGTCTGTATAGTTTTGTATCTTGCTTTTTCCATTTGGCATGACATTATGGTACATTTTTTCCTCTGCACTTCTCTTTAAAATGGCACACTCAGCCGGGCACAGTGGCTCACACCTGTAACCCCAGCACTTTGGGAGGCCGAGGTAGGCAGATCACTTGAGCTCAGGAGTTTGAGACCAGCCTGGGAAACATGACCAGACCCTGTCTCTACAAAAATATAAAAATTAGCCAGGCGTGGTGACATGCACCTGTAGTCCCAGCTGCATAGGGGGCTGAGGCAGGAGGATGGCTTGAGCCTGGGAGGTCAAGGCTGCATTGAGCTGTTTGCGCCACCACACTCCAGCCTGGGTGACAAAGTGAGAGTGAGACTCTGTCTCAAAAAAAATAAAACATAATAATAAATTTTCTTTGCCATGAAAACAGTTTTTTAAAAATAAGTACCTGGAATTCTGTCATGTGGGAATATAGTTTGTTGTGTGAACTTTTTCTTTAGTACAGCTAAAAATGGGGTCTTTGTCACACAACCATGAAAAATTAGGCCCGCAGACTCTGAAGGGTGAGAAAAATGTAACTTATTGGGCAAAAAGGAAAAGAAAAAGGATAACAGGGACTCTCAGCAAAGCAAGAATCCCAGGTACTACCCCGATCAGGAGAGGCCAGGCTCCTCCCTGCCGCAAACAGCATGAACTTCCCAAGGCTCCATCTCTTTCTCCCAGTGCACAGGCCAGTAACTTTCTCTGGATACCCATTTATACTTGGCTGTCTCAGTTCTATTTAACCATTTTCCCACTGTTGAGCATTTAGATTACTTACAGTTTTTTAAAAAACAAGACTGAAAACCATATTATTTTAAAGACGTCGTGGACTGCGTGCCTTGACTCTAAGAACCCCAGTCGTAACAATGGTTGTATATAGGTCCACGGTAACGGACATTTTTGAGGTTCTTGATGCATATCATCATATTTGTTTCCAGAAACACTGCTCCCGTTCTGATCTGGCTTCCCATATTTGAGAGGGCTCCCTCCTATCTCTCTTTCAGCATTGCATATGCTCATAATTTTTGTCTTTGCCTATGTGATAAAGGAGATTTTTAAAATTGTTTTAAGTTGGTATTTGTGAATTCAATAATTTCTCATTTGCTTATTTGCATTTTTTATTGTGAGAGAACAATGCAAAACCTTCTCAGTACAAAAGCTATACAAAAAGTCTACAAAACAAATCTGGTTTCAGCAATTGCTTTCTCATTCACTATTCATAATATCAGGATGTCCTTTATAAATATAGTGTATTGGCTTTTGAATTTGTGTTTAAATATGTTGCTTTGGTCTTTATTTAAAAATATCATATTTTCCTAGAAATAAATCAAATTCATAATTAATTACAGACAAAAATAAAAGGGTTTTTGAAATCTATTTTTATTTTATAATTGTTTTTCTTATTTATATATATGTGTATTAGTCATACACCATTAATCAAATTAGACATAATTAACCACATAATAGATGAAAATCATAGGATAGTATTAATTTATCTGTAAATATATTTTCTGTGTACTTATGCTGGGAAATAAAAATAATATTCTAAGTCTCCAACTGACTGAACAGACTCCTTCCTGGTCAAGGGTACCATGGAGACACCTTGGAAGCTGAGTCCCAGCCATGATGGGGTAGGATTTCAGACAGGCCTGTTATGCCTCCTCTCTCTCTAACCACCTCTAGACTTTCTTCCCTAAGGGATAAACAGAAACGAGGCTCTCCAAAAGACTCCACACTGAGGCCAGGCATGGCTCATGCCAGTAATCCCAGCACTTTGGGAGGCCAGCCGAGGTGGGTGGATCACTTGAGGCCAGAAGTTTGAGACCAGCCATGGCCAACATGGACCAATCCCATCTCTACTAATAATACAAAAAAAAAAAAAAATAGGCCGGGCATGGTGGCTCATGCCTGTAATCCCAGCACTTTGGGAGGCTGAGGCAGGCAGATCATGAGGTTAGGAGTTAGAGACAAGCTTGGCCAATATGGTGAAACCCTGTCTCTACTAAAAATACAAAATTTAGCTGGGCATGGTGGTATGCACCTGTAGTCCCAGCTACTCAGGAGGCTGAGGCAGGAGAATCGCTTGATCCTGGGAGGCAGAAGTTATATTGAGACAGGATCATGCCCCTGCACTCCAGCCTGGGCAACAGAGTGAAACTGTGTCTCAAAAGAAAAACCCACATTATCCACACTGATAATGTCAATTACTGGCTCATATCTTCTCAGATACAGAACAAAGACAAGATGAGATAAATCAGTCCTTCACCCTCTCTGAGACAGCTGCCTGTTCTATTCCTATTTTCTTGAAATGTTCAGCTTATCTTATGTAAAATGTTGGTTTACTGGGCACTAAAGGCTTACAAGTATATCACCATCACAAGTGTGGCTCACTGCCTCCCCCTTTTAAGGAAAATGCGTAAATGCTAAATCTCCTCAGAACCTTTTTGGGGAAAAAGCAGCCACAGATGTGTCTGTGACTTGCATTTTTCCCAGGCATGCTCTCAAGCTGGAATACAGACCCTGATGACTGAGCCTTCTGCCTCAGTCACTCATTTCGATTGTCAACACTAATGAAAGTAAGAATTTTATGTTTTTGTGCTTTACAAATATACTTCTGTATATTTTTCATTTACCTTTTTATCTTTCATTTACCTTTTTAATAATAATTCAAAGTGCCCTAATGCCATAAAGCTAACTTTTTGACCTTACGAGAATAGCACAATTTCTTTGGCCTTTGGTTTCTGTATAAAATCCAGAAATTTAAGCAGGTCATCTACAAGGCTCTGACTGGTTCTGAGGACCTCAGAAGGGAGGAATAGGAGTTCTTCACAGCTTATAAATTGGTTGAGACAGTTGCAAAAATACTTGTATTCAGTCCTATCTGTTGACAAATGCAGAAATCAAAGATGAGGTCTGCAATGATGCTGCCTACCAAATCACATATATGTGGTTGTAATATGTAGGCAGATGTGTAAGAGACATGTGACTCCTGGACAGATTTTAGGCTTACAATTTAATTCAGGTACATGATTTTTGTCCTTTTGGTTTACATTTGACATAAAATATTTTACTTTTTCTTAGGCGGGCACCATGGCTCACACCTGTAATCCTAGCACTTTGGGAGGCTGAAACAGGCAGATCACAAGGTCAGTTCGAGACCAGCCTAACCAACATAGTGAAACCCCATCTCTACTAACACTACAAAAATTAGCCAGGCATGGTGGTGCACGCCTATAGTCCCAGCTAAGGGACTGGGACTGAGAGGCTGAGGCAGGAGAATCGCTTGAACCTGAGTGGCGGAGGTTGTGGTGAACCAATAACACGCCACTGCACTCCAGCCTGGGCAAAAGAGCAAGACTCCATCTCAAAAAAAAATTTTTTTTTTAATTCTTCCTTAAAGAAAAAAGTGAACTATTTGAGAAGCAGAATGTCCTGAGGTTTTTTGTGAAGCCGCAGGTTCCCTTCTAGCATCGAACCATGTATTTTGCTCTCCTAACAACAAGCAACTTGTTCTTCACCTTTCAGGATTGTCAGTTGATAGTTTGAGGTTTATGAATATAAGCATAATGAGCTGAATAAAAAGCAAGAGCTTGAATCAAGCCCAGTAAGTCTAGCACTTGAAGGCAGAATAGCTGCATTGTTTATTATTTCCAATAGAAGTTACAACAGAAGTGTTATATGTGAATTTTTGGTGCCGAAAAAGAAGAGCAGTCAAATGTACATTTAATTTTCTCAGCAAGGCAACTTTACTTTCTGCAGAAAGGGTGCTCTCGTTAGTCATCCTGCCACCAGAGGACTCTGAACAAAGGAGGCAGGGATCTTCATATCTAACGTGTCCACCCTGCTGCTGTGTCCTGATTCCATTGGCTGGAACTGGACTTCACAGTCTAGACTGCACCTAGTTGGCTAACAACTTAAAACTTTTCTAAAGAGATAAAGGCAGAGGAGAACAAAGAAAAAGAGGAAGTAACTTGAGGAATGCTCAGAGAAGCAATGACATTTCCAAATAAGGATGGGGAAGAAGCTATGACCTAAGACTCACCTGGGCTTGTCTAGGCATGTCAGGGCAAATATCTAGGCTAAAGTGTACGAACTAAGAACACTTGATACACTTATTTATTATGACTAACAGCTACTTCTTAGCAAAAGCTTTAAAATAAATTAACATTTGAAGAAACCATTATTTATTTGTAATGAACTAAGAGGAAAGCTTTGAAGAGTAACCTTTTATTCATTATTACTTCCTACAAGAAGGTTCAGAACACTGCTGGGTGGTACGGATAAGCCAAAGGGATACCATTCTTTCTCTAACCAGCGTGTGTGTCTTGGGGCTTACCCTTTGTCAGTGTCTCACAAACGAAAATGATATTTCTGCTCCTTCAGTCTCCATTTACAGTGCTATTCTTCTAAAATTTTTAAAATGTAAAGTTTGAAAACATACAAAATAGAAAAATCCTTATCATAATGTTGAGGACTAAACTCTGATTTTTTATTGTATCCAAATTCCTGCCTAAGGGGCCTGGGGAGTCATGCCCTACAAATCATAAATTCTCCTCAGATAGGTTTTATTTAACCTTATTTATTGTGACTTACTTTCCAAACTGACTTTGGGTAACATTATGAGACAAGGAAGAAAAGCAAAATATTTTACCCCAAAACAGGTTTCTTTGCCGTATCTTGAAATGGCCCTGCAAAGCTGTCCTTTGTGGGGGAATATTTGCACCTGTAAAGAATCTCTATTAACATAGCTAGATCTTTTTCTTCCAGGCCTTCCCAATCCTAAAGAGATTAAGAGTCTAACACCTCTAAAAGATCTCAATTGGAAACACTTGTCATCTATTGTCTCTGAGGGCAGCCGTTATAAGGCTTCAAAAGAACCTTGGTCTCCACAGTCTTTTATCTTAACCTGAACATTCCCTTTCTATTCATCCATCTTTAGAGAAACTCAACCAACTGTCAACCAGAAAATGTTTAAATTTACCTGTAGCCTGGAAGCCCCCAGCTTTGAGTGCCCCACCTTTCTGAACCAAACTAATGTATTTTTTTTTTTTTTAATTGAGGCAGAGTCTTGCTCTGTCGCCAGTCACCAGGCTAGAGTACAGTGGTGAGATCTTGGCTCACTGCAACCACTGCCTCCTGGGTCAAGCAGTTATCCTGCCTCAGCCTTCCAAGTAGCTAGGACTACAGGCACGTGCCACCACACCCAGCTAATTTTTGTATCTTTTAGTAGAGACGGGGTTTCACCATGTTGGCCACGATGGTCTCCATCTCTTGACGTCGTGATCCGCCCACCTCAGCCTCCCAATGTGCTGGGATTACAGGCGTGAGCCACCATGCCTAGCCTATTTCTTAAATGTATTTAATTGATCATCCTTTGCTAACGTGTAAAACGGAGCTGCACGCCAACCATCTTGGGTGTATGTTCTCAGGACCTCCTGAGGACTGTGTCATGGGCCATGGTCACTCATATTTGGCTCAGAATAAATCTCTTTAAATATTTTACAGAGTTTGACCCTTTTCATCGATAGAAGGCGTCTAGTGCTTTTCTGTACTTCCTCTCACCTTTAATCATTATTCCTTAGTTTCCAAAGCTGAAGTAGACTGAAAAATACCCATGTTTGCTTAGTCAGAATTTAACCTTCAAGACATATGTTTTAAAATCCGGGCCCCTGCCAGGCATTAAATCTAAAAAGCTGCACTACCTTGTTATTTCTCTCAACCCTTCCAATAAAGACTTACGCTTTTGATGTCATCGTTGTGTGGTATAAATGGTTTCATAATTGCCTTCAAATTTGTCCTAAAATAAAATACATTCCACTTATTGAAGCAATGCCACCATGGATTGCAGACTTAAAAGATTTACTTGGGCCTGGAGAATAGCAAAGATTTATCTCAAAGTCCATTTGTACTTTATCCAGGTGTTCCTGGGGGAGAAAGATTAAACATCATTTGACTGTATTTTGATTATTCATTCATTCCTTTAACAAAGAGAGATAGGTAATGGAGATCTTAGTTACAATTGCCTTTGAATGCATTTGTTATATCTTAAGCTTCTTTTGTCAATTCACATGTTAATTTTGGCTACAGTTGGCACTCTGCGGTGACTTAGAATTACTGTGTAAGTTCTTTATCAGTCTGATTTTTGACATTACCATTGGCTACTTTCCATCAACTTAATATTTTCTTAAAATTTAGGGGTCAAATGGGACCTGATAGTTTATCCAGTCATCAGGCTCTGAGGAGCATGGTGAGAAACTCATGTATACTTACAAAAAATTTAACTGGAATCTTTAACATGACCTTTTACAGTAAATGGCTTTCTTTCTGTAATGGAAATTGTTGGAAGTTTTTAATGTGTTGTAGCACCAGTGTTTATGCACACAGAACTATATATTTCTCTCATTAGACCCAAATATGTTTATATTATCATAAACAGGGGTATGTTCTAGAGTCAAATGGAAAATCTTACAACTTTTTAAGATGACAGAGAAAACTTCAAAGATATATCCTCTAACTTGAAGCAGCTACTTCACACTGTGCCTCAGACCCCATGGGAGTAAATTCTATCTACTTATGCCAGGAGTGATTCTTTTCTGAAAAGTGTGACACACCCTTATCTAATCCAGTCTTGAGGGAGAGCTGCTATAAACCCTTCCAGAAAGAATCTTTGTATAAAACCTCCAATAAAAGGTGTTCACCATGCTCCCTTTGAGATTCAGATGCAGTGCTTGATGACCTATAATTTTTTAGTTACATTAATTTAAAATAATTTGGGCATCCGTCTTGTAGATGAAGAAATTGAATCTATCACATTAAAAAAATTACATCTGATTACACCACAAGGAAGTGGTTAAACCAATCTACAAAGCAACGTCTACGTGGCTTGCATGGCTTTTCTTTCAGTGCACCTTACCCTCCATCCTGCATGGTCCTGGCTTTCTCTGTACAGTAAAAAGCAAGGCTAGCTGGTGAGACTGGAAGGTGAATTTGCATGTGAAAAGGAAAAGTAAGATTCAGAGAAGAGAAAAAGTTGAACTCGCTGCTGTCCTGTGTGCCTGTCTTTATAAACCAGTAAGAGTGGAAAAAAACAGAGCTGTCTCCAAGTCAGCTGCTCTGCAAAATTGCAGGCTGCTTTCAGGGCAAGACCCAAATTGACTGACATGCCAGCGTGACTGGTCCTCCCCACAGTGGCCAGTACAAGACGTTGCATCAAAGAGATTTAAATAAATATTTGCTGACTTAAAGGTAAATCTGTTTCATGCACTGCAACAAACAGAAAGCAGGCTATTTTTACATGAAACAAACACCTTTTAAAAATCCCTTCTGAATTTAATAGGCTTTTCCACAATTCAATTAAATAAAACAATGAATTAGTCAGAAATCAATGCAGAGTTTTAAGGAGCTGTTAGAAATAAGGGGAAATCCAAGCCACAGGATATAGATTACTCTGCCATATTGTTTGGGGTCAGTTGCTTACGAAAACATAGAAAAAATATTTTATCCCCGTTGATACTTTGAAATGTGAACCATGTCACTTTTAATGTCAGCCAGTGACCTTCATCTCTCCTGCAGTGGACCCTGTGGGTTTCAGATTTCAGCAGCTGCGTCAGCAGAGCTTCCTAGAGATGTTATAGGTGCTTCTGCATGAAATTCTTAGGCCTTACCTTTTCATTTAACTGTCACTGCAGGTGTGCAGTAACCCCCGCTGGCACGAGCAGGGCAATATTGCAAATCCTCCTGGACCAATTTTGTATCTGTTAAGGGCAACCTTGCATATTGTAACTGTCTGGATTTTAAGCAGTTCATTTTCTGTTGGTGGATTTTTGGTGGTGGTGGTGATGGTGGTGGTGGTGGTGGTGGGTTTTTTTAACTTATTTATTTATTTAATTTTTTTTTTTTAATAAAGACGGGGTTTCACCATGTTGGTCAGGCTGGTCTTAAACTCCCGACTTCAGGTGATCCACCCGCCTTGGCCTCCAAAGTGCTTGGATTACAGGCGTGAGCCACCACGCCCGGCCATACTTATTTATTTTTGAGACAGTTTGGAGTTTCGCTCTTGTCTCCCAGGATGGAATGCAAGGGCACGATCTTGGCTCACTGCAACTTCCACCTCCCTGGTTCAAGCTATTCTTCTACCTCAGCCTCCCAAGTAGCTGGGATTAAAGGCATGTGCCACCACACCCACCTAAGTTTGTATTTTTAGTAGAGACGGAGTTTTGCCATGTTGGCCAGGCCTGTCTCAACTCCTGACCTCAGGTGATCCACCAGCCTCAGCCTCCCAAATTGCTGGGATTACAGCCCTGAACCACCACACCTGGCCTGCTGGTGGATGTTAAGAAAGATGGAGCTACATTCCCAAAGCATCTAAGAAACCCTTGCGAGGAGTTTGTTGACAGTCAAGCTTTTGTTTTTAAGGTCCGTTTTCACCTGAAAGAAATACCCACAGCATTTAAATAACTAGTTTTTTAAAGAAAACTATGGTATGACTTTTATTGCACATATTTATTTCTAATGGCAATTTTATCCTTATAATTAGTAATTTGTTATAAACTAGGTGAGGGGAAGAAGTTACTTTTCATTGCAAATAATGTTTGTGCCACTTCATATCTTCAGATAGAAATTTTAAACTGCCGGGACACTTCTTAGTGATTAGCAATGATATGATCTACCTTGCTCTCTATAAACATCCTTTATGTAGCTATATTTTCTCATGGCATTTAGAATTAAGTATTTGCAAATGTGTCCTTTGTAGCTTTCAAATCCTGTAGAGCTATTTGTGAGAAAATAAGCAATCGTTTGAGAAACCTGGAGTGCAAAATTATTTACTCGAGCAAGGGTCATGGTGTGTTGATTCTGTTCCTTGTTTATTTGACAAATTCTGTTTTACAGGAAACATGGCCTTACCTGCGGTATCTTCTGTGCATTGGAAATGAAATTTCAAAAGTTTCTAGATCTAGATGTAGATTTTCACAACACTAAGAGGTACTGGGCTACACAGACATACCAGCATCCTATTATATCAGTATCACAGGCAAAGCAGCTTCATGCAGGAATCTGAGATCTTTAATATCTCCTCTACCATCAAAGATAAGGTAAAAGTAGATCAGTCTGTTCATTCAACAGATATTTATTGACTTCATCTGTGGCTCAAGAAACTATTCCAGGTGCTTTGAGCTGAGATAAAGCCTTGCATTTCTGATGGGATGCAGGGAAAGCCATGGGCAGGGACACACTCTAGCAGGTGAGGGTGAGATGAAACGGGCTAGTTCAAGGCAGAAGGTGTTAACACCTCTCAGTTAATTTTCACTGTGTCGTGGTAGAAGAGGAACCCAAACTTTCTTTTTTTCTTTTTTTCTCTTTATTTTTTTTTTTTTGAGACGGAGCCTCATTCTGTCGCCCAGACTACAGTGTGGTGGCATGATCTCAGCTCACTGCAACCTCTGCCTCCCGAATTCAAGCAATTGTCCTGCCTCAGCCTCCTAAGTAGCTGGGATTATAGGCACATGCCAACATGCCTGGCTAATTTTTTTGTACTTTTAGTAGAGATGAGATTTCACCATGTTGGCCAGGCTGGTCTCAAACTCCTCACCTTGTCATCTGCCCAACTGAGCCTCCCAAAGTGCTGGCATTACAGGGTTGAGCCACCGCACCCAGCCTTGAAACTTTATTTCTTTAGGTCAGGTTTTCCCCATGATTCTTTTGTAATACTTGGCCAAGACAGAATTTTGAAGAAATACATAGCATCATTTGTTACGTGTTTGAGCAGAGCATGCACCAGTTTTCCCGCTCCCTTTTCTTTTACACCCAACCAGTTAGATATGGACACTACCCGCTTAAGCCCAAACCATCCCACATAGCTTCCACTTCTGAAGTACCTCCCCTTTGCACATTACCCTGGAAACAACCAGACTGTGACTCCAAAGTCAGACTTGGACACTTGTTGCTATCATTGCAGGTCTCCACATTAGATTCCTCCTCTGAGCCTAAACAAAAGCGACTGTGGTGTTTCAGTCTGCATGGGACTGTTTTCCTGTGTGCTCAGTCCAGACACACATATACATCAGGATAATCTGATGTCAGTATATATTCCACAAGGCTAGAGAAGTTCCAACTATTCCTAACAAGTTCTGTTGTTCTTAAGATTTGTTAGATATTTTGCATGTATGCTGATCTTAACATTCCGAATATTATCTATACCCATTTTAAAGATGGGAAAAAAGATAACAAAGAGATTATATTACTTGCCAAAAGTTGCATTGCTCTTAAATGAAGGAAGACAGTGGATCAATATTAGATCCCAAGATAATTCTGATACCAGCATTCATACTCTTTGCTACCATTCTGTATGACCTCAGAAATATGTTTATTCCCTCAAAAAAAATGACATCATTAATTGTAGGAGAAGAAAGAAGTATGGCTAGAAGACTGGAAATGACTGAAGAGGGGATTGTAAGCTTAAAAGTTGGAAGGAGTGGCTGCAGGTCCATTGCTGTTAGTTTTCTTGGGATAAATGGCACTCCTGCTTAACAAGCCAGCTGCAAATCCAGGGTGGAAGGGATTATTCCAGTTCTGGGCTTCTGTGAAGCTGGTTCTTGCCCTTTAGGGAAATCATTGTGTGGCTTACTGCTTAACAGAAGGTTGTGGCTCGGACACCCTTTGCTGAAAAGTATGGAGAAGCTTCTCAAACTCCTGATCTCAAATGATCTGCCTGCCTCAGACTCCCAAAGTGCTGGGATTACAGGTGTGAGCTACTGTGGCTGGCTGATTTAGTCATCTTACCTCTATCTTTTGGGTATCTTCACAAATATTTGGTTTAGCTCTCTCATCTTTAGTCTGTATTGGGAAAATTCTAAGTATTTTTCTAAATATGAAATTTTATTATTAAGCTATTTGAGATCCACACATACATAGTTACTTGACTTGTAGTATGACACCATTGAGATGTGGTTCTGGGTAATTTTGATGACTTTATGTTTTAAAAAAATGGGGCTGGGCACGGTGGCTCATGCCTGTAATCCCAGCACTTAGGGAAGCTGAGGTGGACAGATCATGAGGTCAGGAGATTAAGACCATCCTGGCTAACACATTGAAACCCCAACTCTACTAAAAATACAAAAAATTAGCTGGGCATGGTGGCGCTTGTCTGTAGTTCTAACTACTCAGGAGACTGAGGCAAGAGAATCGCTTGAACCTGGGAGGCGGAGGTTGCAGGAAGCCAAGATCTCGCCACTGCACTCCAGCCTGGGCAACAGAGTAAGACTGTGTCTCAAAAAAAAAAAAAAAAAAAGAACCTCGACACCCTATCTTACACTGTTCATAAAAATCAATACCAAATAAGTTGTAGATCTTAATATACAAGTTGAAACAAACAACAAAGCTTCTAGAATATAAAATAGTGTAATATCTTTATAACCCTGATAAAAATGAAGATTTCTTATATAAGACACAAAGAACATTTAATTAAAGGGGAATGATTGATACATTTATTTACATTAAATTTGGGTACTCATCCAAAGACACTATCAAGAGAGTGACCAGGCAAGCCACAGAGTGGGAGATTTTGCAACTCACTGAAGTGACTAAGGGTTTAGAACAAATAGAGAACGTCTACGTATCAGTAGGAAAAAGGAAGACAATACAGGAGGAAAAATGGGCAAATTAAAACCACAATTTTGATACTATCACTTACCCAGCAGAATGCCTAAAATTTACAGCACTGACAACCCCAGTCCTTTTGGTAAGGATGTGAAGCAACCGAAACTCTTATATTCTGCTTGGCAATATCTGCTAGAGATGAATGTATACTTCTCACATGACCTAGGAATTCCACTCCTAGGAAAATACCAATCAGAAATACATACATATATATATGCATGTAAGAAACATTCACAGCAGTGTAACTTATGATACCTCACAGCTTGAAATAAACCAAGTGTCCATCAAGATAAACGGTGGTATGAACATTCAGTAAAATATACAGTGATTTAAAAAGTGAATTAAACTACATGTAGCTGCTAACATCATTTTGAGGGAAAGCTCGACACAAGAATGTACAGTCTACGTTATTCCATTTATATTACTTCTGTTCAACAGCAATATGAGAC
Organism: Cacajao melanocephalus; assembly: GCA_963573385.1. Classification (NCBI taxonomy): domain Eukaryota; kingdom Metazoa; phylum Chordata; class Mammalia; order Primates; family Pitheciidae; genus Cacajao; species Cacajao melanocephalus. The sequence goes on from CAUYLG010009186.1 coordinate 40,988, forward strand.
TGGGTGCAGTGGCTCACGCCTGTAATCCCAGTACTTTGGGAGGCTGAAGCGGTCCAATCACCTGCAATGAGGAGTTCAAGACCATCCTGGCCTTGAACTTAGTGAAACCTCCGTCTCTACTAACAATACAAAAATTAGTTGGGCATGGTGGCACACACCTGTAATCCCAGCTACTTGGGAGGCTGAGGCAGGAGAATTGCTTGAACCTGGGAGGCAGAGGTTGCAGTGAGGCGAGATCGTGCCACTGCACTCCAGCCTGGGTGACAGAGTAAAACTCGGTCTCAAAAAAAAAAAAAACAACAACCCAGCAATACATATGTTTTTTTAAAAAAATAAAAATAAATATATATATTTATTTATTCAAAAACAGGAAGAATTAATGGTGGGGGACTTTAGGATGGTAACTGAGGGACAGCTGAATTCTTCCTTTTGTTTCCATGATTCCCTTCCTTCCCTTTTTCCTGGATTTTATTATGCCTTTATGACAAAGGTCAGCACCTTACCCTAGGCCCTGCACTCCTTATTTTTCTTGGAACATCGTACTGGCATTCTCCATGATTGGGGAACTGTTTGTTGGTAAGAACTGGGACTCTAAAGAGTGCTATAATCCTGGCATTGGCTGGACATTGTGGAGGGCATGAGTGGTCGGGGGACCACCAGGGTACTGGTGAGAGTAAAAGGGAGCATTCCAAGGAATTAAAATCATAGAATCTCTTGAAACATTATTTTATTGGGTGACAATAGGTTTTATTCTATTAGAGGCCTAGGATAATGTTCCATTCAAAAATAATTTGACAAATTTATTCTAAATATAATATACTAGCATGAAGAAAATAATTAAAATTTATTTATATTGATTATATTAACATAGAGCATTATTGAATGCTTTATGCTTTCATCAGAAAATTAGCCATAACTATCTCAAATACTGTATACTTGGTATATTATTCAAAATGTATTTTTTAATTATTTTTAAAAAAATTAATGACTGACTTATGAAAGCATTAGAAATTGGTAACACCTCCAGTGATTTTTCTCATTGAATCATATTATTTTTAATTAGAAAGTCTCCCTCTATCAGGAGTAAGCATAGAGAGTATTTTGATCAAGAGTATTCTCAATTCTAACAGTTTTTCAGATTAAAATTAGTAAATATTTCCAATAGAATATTATCCAAGGTATGATCTTTTACTTCACTCAGTATCTTGGATAACATTCTGTTGGAAATATTTATTCATTTTAATTTGAAAGAAATTAACATTTGAAAAATAGTATTTTGACAAATATTTTTACAAAACAAGTTATCAAATAAGTAATTATTATTTACACATATTTTCAGGGGTCCTCAATCCCCAAGGCCACAGACTGGTATTGGCCTGTTAAGAAGGGGCCACACAGCAGGAGGTGAGCCGTGGGCTGGAAGCATCATGGCCTGAGCTCTGCCTACTGTTAGATCAGCAGAGGCATTAGATTCTCACAGGAGCGCAAACCCTATGGTGAGCTGCACATGCAGGGGGCCTAGTTCGTGTGCTCCTCATTAGAATCTAACTAATGCCTGATGATCTGAGGCATTTTCATCCTGAAACCACCCCCTCCCCACCCCTGTCCTGTTCATGGAAAATTTGTTTTTCACAAAACCAGCCCCTGGTGCCAAAAAGGTTGGGAATCACTGCATATTTTGAAACCTTCACCATATTTACCTGCAGCAAAATCAGAGGTTTTGTCAATTTCACTTCTTTATCATATGAGCAAAAATGGGATTACACTAAGACTCTTTCTTCAAAATAAAATATTCCAAAAGTTCAGTTATAGATTTCAGAATTAAAACTGTGCATATCATTTGAGTTCTCATCATTTAATCAGTTTCTCCTTCTCTTTCATAGGGATTAGTTTCAATGTCTTCTTGCAAATTTTTTTCTGTGATTTTTATTTACTTAAAGTACCTAGAGCTAAAGATTTGGGGCACCTCATTTGTTGGATCCTTTTTTTTTTTTTTTTTTTTTTTGAGACAGAGTCTCACTCTGTCATCCAGGCTGGAGCGCAGTGGTGCTCTTGGCTCACTGCAACCTCTGCCCCTGGGTTCAAGCAGTTGTCCTGTCTCAGCCTCCCAATTAGCTGGGATTACAGGTGTGTACCACCACACCAGGATAATTTTTGTAGAGATGGAGTTTCACCATGTTGGCCAGGCTGGTCTTGAACTCCTAACCTCAAGTGAGCCACCCGCCTCGGCCTCCCAGAGTGCTGGGATTACAGGCATGAGCCACCGTCCCTGGCTTGGATACTTTGATCAAAGATTGCCAACTGGTTTTGAACAAAATGCAGACAAGTTTAGAATACTCATAAGGTAGTTAAATACAGCGTTAAGTACTTGAGTCAGTTTCCAAAATCCTTTTTTAGAAGCTGAAACTTTTCTATAGTAGCAAAGCGAGGCAGAGACCATCGCCATGATGAAGTGATGTTTATTTACCTGACATCAGCTTTGTCACACTGCTTTGTTGTTCAGTTGCTCAGTATATGTAAAAGTATTTATAAATTTTTAGAAATTATTTATAAATATTTGTATTATAAAAATAATTATATAAAAATATAAATTATAAATAAACTACAAATTCTGTTATTGGTTGAATATTACATCTTATTTAAGCAGAATTGTGAATTATATGCATGCAACAATTACTTCCAAGTATGTTCCCCAAGTTTCTAAATTTAGTGAAAACATTGTTTTAACCATAATGCCATATCCCGCCAAAATATATGTTCATTTCTCATTAAAAACAAAAACATATCCAATGTTGAAATGTTACAGTGAATTTACAGTAATGTTCACAGTAGTGTCAGATATTTCACCATCAAGAGAATACACTTCCAAAACTTTATTTTCTGTCAATAAATTGCAGGAAAAGGAAAATTAAACAGTAATTGTTATGAATGGATGTTCCATTTTTATCATCCAAATAGTGATAGAAAACTATTCGATTTAACTCCCTCTGAGATTCTGCTAAGCAAGCTAACACTAATAGCTATCATTTAACTTTTTGTATATGCACAAGAAAACTTAGAATCAAAACTGAGTAAACTCACTTAGAACAGTCATTTCAAAATAAAACGCCACATTTCTTCACTGAATAATTTGTAAATGTACCTTGTGAGCTGCCTGTGTTGACTCCTGTTGTTTGAGCACAGCATTCCTGAAATGACCGGGACTTCACAGCAGACACTAATGCTTCTTCAGCAGATTTGTGGGCCTGGTATTTGTGTGGTCCGTGGTATTTTAAAAGACCTTTGGTAGATGGAAAATGTTGGTACACACCTATGCAACTTACACGTTCAGCATTAACTTCCTCAAGAAATAGAAATTCTATACTCAATAGGCACTTCCTCTTTTTAGATTGTTACTGTTGGAAGAGTTTATTCCAAAATAAGTGTTACCAACAATCATATTAATAAATACTTTTGCAATAATCAATAAACGACAAAAAGTCCCATAGCAAAAGCCTTCTAACTACTTTAATGTGCTCACTGTACTTGCTGGCTTTTGTTTTCTGCCTGTGCTTCATGTAGAGTGAACCTGTAATTCCCCATGTCTTCCATCAACTTCAACAACTCTTGGCTGCTAACTTCAAGGTTTCCACAGACCTCAGCCCAGTCCTGGCAGAGACGATGGCACAGCGCATGGCAGTAACACAGTGTGGAACGCTAATCCTACCCCCTCCCCACGTGCAAAGGAGTTACCTGGCTGACTAGAACCTCGTGCCCAAGGTCACTTTGTTTCCTCATTGGGTACCTGCTTGTTCTCTTTGCAAAGGCAGCATTCGTTGCCTGGTGACTTGAAATGGTCATAAGAAAAGTGGCATCATTCAGTAGCGTGAGAACAAAGGGGATAATTCAGTTCACAGTCCGTGCACCACGCAAGCTGCTAGAAAACACAAAGCTGGACGGCCTTTAGATCTGCTGAAACCAGGCCCACTTATTTTAATGTAGCTATAATAATAATAATTCTCCTTCAGATATTAAGAAATCTGGGATAAATCCTAAACCAGGAAAGACACATGGACAAGAGGAAATATCAGAACAGTCCCAGGTAAAGTTTGACAGTCATCTTGTGCCCACCTTTTTTGAAAATTGTGCTTTAGATTCTGGGGTACATGTACAGATCATACAAGATTGTTGCATAGGTACATTCATGGCAAGGTGGTTTGTTGCCACCATCCCTCCATCACCTATACCTGACATTTCTCCCCACATTATCTTTCCCCAACCCTCCCTTCCACTCTCTCTCCTATAGCCCCCACCAATGGACCCCAATGTGTGATACTCCCCTCTTTGTGTCCAAGTGTTCTCATTGTTCAACACCTGCCTATAAGTGAGAACATGTGGTGTTTGATTTTCTGTTCTTGTGTCAGTTTGCTGAGAATGATGGTTTCCAGGTTTATCCATGTCCCTACAAAGGACGCAAACTCATTGATTTTTATGGTTGCATAGTATTCCATGGTGTATATGTGCCACATTGTCCTTGTCCAGTCTATCATTGATGAAAATTTGGGTTGGTTCCAGGTCTTTGCTATTGTAAATTGTGCTGTGATGAATATGAATATGCGTGTGCATGTGTCTTTATAATAGAACAATTTATAGCCCTTTGGGTATATACCCAGTAATGGGATTGCTGAGTCAAATGGAATTTCTATTTCTAGATCCTTGAGGAATTGCCACACTGTCTTCCACAATGGTTGAACTAATTTACCCTCCCCCCAACAGTGTAAAAGTGATCCTATTTCTCCACATCCTCTGCAGCATCTGTTGTCTCCAGATTCTTTAATGATCACCATTCTAGCTGGCATGAAATGGTATCTCAATGAGGTTTTGATTTGCATTTCTCTAATGACCAGTGATGATGAGTACTTTTTCATGTTTGTTGGCTTCATAGATGTCTTCTTTTGAAAAGTGTCTGTTGATATCCTTCGCCCACTTTTTGATGGTTTTGTTTGTTTTTTCCTTGTAAATCTATTTCAGTTCTTTATAGATTCTGGATATTAGCCCTTTGTCAGATGGATAGATTGCAAAAATTTTTCCCCATTCTGTTGGTTGCCAGTTCGCTCTAATGATCATTTCTTTTGCTGTACAGAAGTTCTGAAGTTTAATTCGATCCGATTTGTCTATTTTGGCTTTCGTTGCCATTGCTTTTGGTGTATTACTCATCAAGTCCTTGCCTATACCTATGTCCTGAATGGTTTTGCCTAGGTTTCCTTCTAGGGTTTTTATGGTGTTAGGTCTTATGTTTAAGTCCTTAATCTATCTGGAGTTAATTTTAGTGTAAGGTGTCAGGAAGGGGTCCAGTTTCTGCTTTCTGCACATTGCTAGCCAGTTTTCCCAACACCATTTATTAAACAGGGAATCCTTTCCCTATTGCTTGTTTTTTTCAGGCTTATCAAAGATCAGATGGTTATAGATGTGTGATGTTGCTCCAGAGGCCTCTGTTCTGTTGCATTGGTCTGTCTCTGTTAATGATACCAGTACCACGCTGTTTTGATTAGTGTTGCCTTGTAGTATAGCTTGAAGTCTGGCAGCGTGATACCGCTAGCTTTGTTCTTTTTTCTTAGGATTGTCTTGGCTATGCAGGCTGTTTTTTGGTTCCATATGAAGTTTAAAGTGTTTTTTTCCTGTTCTGTGAAGAAGGTCATTGGTAGTTTTCTGGGGATAGCGTTAAGTCTATAAATTACTTTGGGCAGTATGGCCATTTTCACAATATTGATTCTTCCTAACTATGAGCATGGAATGTTTTTCCATCTGTTTGTGTCCTCTCTTATTTCATTGAGCAGTGGTTTGTAGTTCTCCTTGAAGAGTTCCTTTGCCTCCTTTGTTAGTTGTATTCCTAGATATTTTATTCTCTTTGTAGCAATTGTGAATGGGAGTTCACTCTTGATTTGGCTCTCTGTTTGTCTGCTATTGGTGTATAGGAATGCTTGTGATTCCTGCACATTGATTTTGCATCCTAAGGCTTTGCTGAAGTTGCTTATCAGCTTAAGAAGAGTTTGAGCTGAGGTGATGGGGTCTTCTAAATATACAATCATGTCATCTGCAAATAGAGACAATTTGACTTCCTCCTTTCCTAATTGAATACCCTTTATTTCTTTTTCTTGCCTGATTGCTCTGGCTAAAACTTCCTATACTATATTGAATAAGAGTGGAGAGAGAGGGCATCCTTGTCTAGTGCCAGATTCAAAGAGAACGCTTCCAGTTTTTGCCCATTCAGTATGATATTGGCGTGGGTTTGTCATAAATAGCTTTTTAAATTTTGTGATAGGTTCCATCAATACCTAGCTTATTGAGAGTTTTTAGCATAAAGGGCTGTTGAATTTTGTTGAAGGCCTTCTCTATATCTGTTGAAATAATCATGTGGTTTTTGTCTTTGGTTCTATTTATGCGGTGGATTATGTTTATGAACTTGTATATGTTGAACCAGCCTTGCATCCCCTGGATGAAGCCTACTTGATCATGATGGATAAGCTTTTTGATGTGCTGTGGCAATCGGTTTGCCAGTATTTTATTGAAGATTTGTGCATCTATGTTCATCATGGAGATTGGCCTGAAGTTTTCTTTTATTGTTGAGTCTCTGCCGGGTTTTGGTATCAGGATGATGTTGGTCTCATAAAATGAGTTGGGGAGGATTCCCTCTTTATGTATTGTTTGGAATAGTTTCAGAATTATTGGTACCAGCTCCTCTTTGTATGTCTGGTATAATTCAGCTTTGAACCCATCTGGACCTGGACTTTTTTTGTTTGATAGGCTGTTAATTGCTGCCTCCACTTCAGCCCTTGTTATTGGTCTATTCAGGGTTTCAGCTTCTTCCTGATTTAGTTTTGGGAGGGTGCCAGTGTCTATGAATTTATCCATTTCCTCCAGGTTTACTGGTTTATGTGCATAGAGTTGTTTGTCGTAATCTCTGATGGTAGTTTGTGTTTCTGTGGAATCTGCAGCGATATCCCCTTTATCATTTTTCACTGCATCTGTTTGATTCTTCTCTCTTTTCTTTTTTATTAATCTGGCTAGCAGTCTGTCTATTTTGTTGATCTTTTCAAAGAACCAGCTCCTAGATTTATTGATTTTTTGAAGGGTTTTTTGTGTCTCTATCTCCTTCAGTTCTGCTCTGATTTTAGTTATTTCTCGTCTTCTACTAGCTTTTGCGTTTTTTTGATCTTGCTCCTCTAGCTCTTTGAATTTTGATGATAGGGTGTCAATTTTAGCTCTTTCGTTGCTTCTCATTAGGGCATTTATTGCTATAAATTTCCCTCTAGACACTGCTTTAAAAGTGTCCCAGAGATTCTGGTACGTTGTATCCTCGTTCTCGTTGATTTCAAAGAACATCTTTATTTCTGCCTTCATTTCACTGTTTATCCAGTCAACATTCGGGAGCCAGTTGTTCACTTTCCATGAAGTTGTGTGGTTTTGAGTTAGTTTCTTAATCCTGAGATCTAATTTGATTGCACTGTGGTCTGAGAAACTGTTATGATATCTGTTTATTTGCATTTGCTGAGGAATGATTTACTTCCAATTATGTGGTCAATTTAGAATAAGTGCAATGTGGTGCTGAGAAGAATTTATAAACTGTGGCTATGAGGTGGAGAGTTCTGTAGGTGTCTATTAGGTCTGCTTGTTTTAGTTCTGCCTTCAAGTCCTCTATATCCTTGTTGATTTTCTGTCTTGTTGATCTGTCTAATGTTGACAGTGGAGTGTTAAAGTCTCCCACTATTATTGTGCAGGAGTGTAAGTCTCTTTGTAGGTTCTAAGAACTTGCTTTATGTATCTGGGTACTCCTGTATTGGGTGCATATATATTTAGGATAGTTAGCTCTTCTTGTTGTATTCATCCTTTCACCGTTATGTGGTGTACTTCTTTGTCTCTTCTGATCTTTGTTGGTTTGAAGTCGATTTTATCAGAGAATAAAATTGCAACCCATGCTTTTTTTTTTTTTTTTTTTTTTTTTTTTGCTCTCCATTTGCTTGGTAGATCTTCTTCTATCCCTTTATTTTGAGTCTATGTGTGTCTTTGCATGTGAGATGGGTCTCCTGAATACAGCACACTGATGGGTTTTCACTTTTTTACCCTTTTGATTGGGGCATTTAGGCCATTTACATTTAACGTTAATATGGTTATGTGTGAGTTTGATCCTGCCATTTTGTTACTGGTTGTTTGTTTTGTCCGTTGGTCGGAGCAGTTTCCTCATTGCCTTGTTGGTCTTTACCGTTTGGTTCATTTTTGCAGTGGCTGGTACTGGATGGTTTTTTTTGTCTTTAGTGCTTCCTTCAGGAGCTCTTGTGGGGCAGGTCTGGTGGCCACAGAATCTCTCAGTAATTGCTTGTCTGTAAAGGATTTTATTTCTCCTTCACTTATGAAGCTTAGTTTGGCTGGATGTGAGATTCCAGGTTGAAAGTTCTTTTCTTTAAGGATGTTGAATATTGGCACCCACTCTCTTCTGCCTTGTAGGGTTTCTGCTAAGTGATCCGCTGTGAGTCTGTTGGGCATTCCTTTGTGGGTGACCCAACCTTTCTCTCTGGCTGCCCTTAGCATATTTTCCTTCATTTCAACCCTGGCGAATCTGACAATTATGTGCCTTGGAGTTGCTCTTCTTGAGGAGTATCTCTGTGGTGTTCTTTGTATTTCCTGTATTTGAATGTTGGCCTGCTTTGCTAGGTTGGGGAAGTTCTCCTGGATAATATTTTGATGAGTGTTTTCCAGCTTGGATTCAATTTCCCCATCCTCTTCAGGTACACCGATGAAGCGTACATTAGGTCTTTTCACATAATCCCCTATTTCTTGGAGGCTTTGTTCATTTCTTTTCACTCTTTTTTCTCTTTCCTTCTCTTTTTATTTCACTGAGTTGATCTTCGATCTCTGATATCCTTTCGTCTGCTTGATCATTGCGGCTATTGAAACTTGTGTGTGCTTCACGAAGTTCTTGAGCTGTGTTTTTCAGCTCCATCAAGTCGTTTATGTTCTTCTCTAGGCTGGTTATTCTAGTTAGCATTTCATCTCATCTTTTTTCAAGGTTCTTAGTTTCCTTGCATTGGGTTAAAATATGTTCTTTTAGCTCAGAGAAGTTTGTTATTACCCATCTTCTGAAGCCTGCTTCTGTCAGCTGGTCAAAATATTTTTCTGACCTGTTTTGTTGCCATGCTGGTGAGTCGTTGTGATCTCTCTGGGGAGGAGAGGCATACTAGACTTTGATGTTTTTGTCTTTTTTGCACTGATTTCTTCCCATCTTCTTTGAGTGGACGTCCTTTCTGTTAAAGTTGGGGTTATTTCTCCTGTATGAGGCTTTTTTGTTTGTTTGTTTTAAATGCAGGTGTCAGCGTGCCACTTGAGACAGTCTGTCCGTTGTCTGCCTGTGGAGGTGCTGCTGGGCTGCCTTGGTCTCAGCCAGGCTGCTTTTATTCTTCACCTGTTTTCTGTACTAGTGGGGTTAGCCCTGCCTTCCCAATGGGGGGCTCTTTCCCTCTGCTGAGCCCTTTGTTCCCAGGTGGAGGATGTGTTAACTGCAAAACTCTCCTGGGAGAGGGACTCCGGTTGCTGAATCTTGTGGGGGAGGGGCCTGTCTGGTCATATCCCCCTCCCCGCTTTCAACTCTCCCTTCTGTGGGACAGGCAGTTCTTTTTTGCAAGCTTTCTCAGTATTAGTCCAAATTTCCACCCTGGTCTGCGCTACTAAGGCACCGATCTGACCAGGACTGCCTCCCTGGGCTGTTGTCCGGGTCTGCGACTCCAGATGGTTCTCAGCAGGGTGGTGTTTTCCTGGTCTGTGTGCTGCTGAAGTCTTGGAGCGAATTGCTGTATCTGATTCAGAGAACTGAGGAGGTGATGCCCTTCCGATCCCCCATGCCTGATACACTTTCCAGGTGGGGCAGTGCCCCACCTTGCCTTGGCTGGACACCTTTGGGTTGCTTTCACTGCCTTTTTGTGGGGTTAATCCCACTGTTCAACCAGTCCCTTTAAAACAAAACCGGTACCTCACTCGGAGATGTGGATATCGCTCTGGTTCTGTCTCACTCGGTGATAGCTGCACTTTGGAGAAGCTTCCCTTCAGCCATCTTCCCCACTTCCCCCGTGTCCAACTTTAAGACTAGGATTTCCAATTCTGTCAGAGGCATTTCTGGGGCTACTGGACACATTCTGTAACTTAAAGTTCCCAGACCATGAGGAGGAGATGGAATACTTTGTAAGCCCATTTCTCCTCTTTCCCCAGGCCATGTCAGTGTTTATTGGAAGATGGATTATTCTTCCGATTATGGGAAAGCAGCCGAAATGGAAGGGGATGGTGAGTTACTGCAACCCAGACAGGTCTTCCCTTCAGCTTGAGATGTTACTAACTCACTTCTGTAATGTTGGAATGCAAGATGAAATTAGTTCCCTAATTTTTGTAAATGAAATGTGTCTCTCTTTTTACAAGATTAACCCAGGTTACTCTTAGTGATGCCATAGCCAGTGGGGTTTAGGAGAGGTTTCACTGTAGGTAACAGTGATTAGGGTCACTCACAAATACAACGCATGTTCCTGCATTGATGTCTATATTCACTAATGAAAATTCTCAATGACAAAGTGAATTCTCCTTCTCATTGTTCCTAAACTACATTTGGAAAAGCAGGCTCTCTGCCATGGAGGTGAGGAGTTGGCATGGGTGTTCTTAAATACACAAACTGACTCTGCTTTCTTGTTCTGACAAAGACGCTTTATCCTAAGCAAGACGGATTGACTTTCTGTCCCCAGCAAGCTGCAGTCCTCCTTCCTTCCAGCACTGAAGCTTTTGCTAATAGTAACTAATCCGCATTCCATATCACCTTCCCATTTTGCTTAAAATCCATCTCCTTCAGATGGCCTCTTCTGCTGAATGCTTTTCTGATTTGCATTATTCTTATAAATATGGAAGTATAGACCATTAATCCTAGAGTTATTTATAGACATGTGCGACTGTGTAGGTGATCTTAAATCATCCCTAAATTCTTAAATTCCTATAGCATGATTTATCCCCAACAGCTAAAGAAGTCTCTGCTTCTGCCTTCTTTCCTTTCATTTTCTTTCTTTGCTCACTGCTAAGATTTGGGTGTCTTTTGGGTTTGCCTCCAACCGTCTTTCCAATTCCCAAGAAACACATGAAGCATAGTGGTTCAGAGCCCTGCCTTCGAAGCTAGACTGTGTGTGAACAGAACTTGGCTCTGCCATCTTTTGCCTCTGCCCTTCTAGATAATAAAAGCATCTTCTCATTCTTGTGGTTATTGTGAGGATGAAGTGAGTCCACGCAGTAAGCACTTGGAACCATGTTTTGCTTCCAGTGTGGTGGCACCAAAGCAGGGAGCCACACTCGCACAGGCCTCCCTTTCCATCTCAGCTTCAAATGGTAACATCCGGGTTACAGATTCTGAAGCCCTGGAGTTTAGGATCATATACCCCATATCCCCCAGGGAGTGCATGCTACTTTGCAGAAGGTCTGTAGGTGTGCAGGTTGTTACACAGAGAGCAGACGACTCCAGGATGGAGGTGATAAGAATGGCTTTCCCTCCTGAACCCACCACCCATTCAGTGTCTGACTTGGGGCCAGTCAGTCACTGTGACTTTAATTTCCTAAATTTGGTGAATTCCTGAAATGGTGGTTGTGTGACCCCCCCGAATGTACGACCCCCTTCTGTCGTCCTTTCCCAGTTGTCTAGTCCCAAGTAACACTCTGAGAGCCAAAGGCCGAGTCCAGGTTTATTGGGGTCTACGGGCAACTCGAGCGGGCGGAGAGAGGGACAAAGGGAGAGCTGCGCCCAGCGGCTGGGGCTGGGCACTTTTATAGGGATGGGGAGGCCTGCAACTGAGGTGGCGGTGAATGG